>CM060836.1:88057500-88287500 GCA_030762175.1 Metallyticus violacea | reverse complement strand
ACCGAAATGCAAGTGTATTAATGGTATGCATGACGCAATGACTTAACCGTTAATGGTTTCTGACTGCCAGCTTGTTCCGTTTATTCGAAGTCCGGTATGAGATTTCTTAACGAAATAGACTGAACAGAGTCAAATATTCAAACGTCTCCACATTAATATGACGAAGTTTATAATTTTGCATTTCCTTTTTAGTCATAGACATTACTCAGCGGTATCTAAAATATGTAATGAAATACCTAGAAAGTTATTTGTAAGGGCACATTTTCTCCATTTTTGTTTCGAACATTATTATAATCGGATACAAACTTTTATATTATTTTTTATTTGTATCATTATGTGATTACTAATAAGTTGGCAATTAATTTTTATATGTTCCATTTACCCGGTAAATATCGTTTGTAATTATTAATTTCATGGTTTTCCGCTTTTAACTCAAATTAAAATTTTCTGAGTGCTGGCTTAAGGATTTATTGGTAACAGCACGCTGCTTTGGCATAATTATTGCATCTTTGTCATCTGATACAGCCCAATCCTATCAGAACGAATTTGGCTCGACTTCATAGCTATGGCAACTATAAACGCTTGCTTTATGCTCCGAGATAGCAAGTATAGTCAAAACAGAATCGAACAATGTTCAGCATCTAAGGCATGTAGAATTGTATGTCGTTGATTAGGTTCTCGCTTCCATGGCAACTCAAAAGGACGCGTGAGCGGATGAACATTGGCAGCTTATTAAATATAATTTTTTATACCTCATGTAGCTATAACAATTTTTAAATTATACGTTTTCTGGTATTGATTTTGCTACTTGTTTTATAGTCTGTAGCTACAAAAGTACAAATTTTTATTATTAACAAATTACTTTAATTGCTGTTGCTATTATCTCCGGATATTGAAGCAATGGTGTGGTACTACTGTTTTGTAGCTTCGGCTTTCTATGACGCCATTCAGATACATTGTTGCATTTTCATAAAATATCGTACAAACAGTGAATGTTAAATAAGTATGCAAATACATCTTTTTTACTTTCTTACTGTACATCTATAGTGCCGCCGATATGTTGCAATTTATGCTGAAATATAGTAGTTTTTACTTTACCAGCTTCTGTTGTATAATGAGTAGTACAAAACAGTGTTTATATTTAATATTTATGTGTAATGTTTGAGAATAGGTCGCCTTTTTCACATATTATTTATTAATGTTATTTTTACCTTAAAGGCATTAAGATTGCACGAGGGTTTGTAGGAGTCAAATGACAGTTTATGTTTGTGTAAAAATATATTTAAAAAAGGTGTGCAAGGACTGTTCCAGGATGGAGTATGTGCTGTGCTTTCCACATTGTAGAGTTCGAATATTTCTGTTCAAAACACGCCATAAATATCAACAATTAACTGTAGTATGAGAAGAAAGAAAGAATTAATTACACAGCCTGCAACGCTCTGCACCAATACACCAGCATATTCCGCATGCCATTCACAAAGGCAGTTGCTTTTCTTGCACGAGTTTACTGAAACATTCAACACCATTCCGTTTTAATATTTCACCTTTAAAATACTTCTGTATTTCACGCACATCATGATCTACCGTTTAACCAGACCGGCCTAGGCCGCCACTATTTTCGTTATTATTCACTGCCACCATATACAAGTCCAATTGTATTTAATAAATAAGTACATTTTACCAAGAAAAAAAAAAGCTAATATCATTAAACCTGTAGATTGTTTTGTTAAATGTAGTGTTTTCAGACACAGAAAAGTAACTATAACCAGGACTATAGTCATAAAATAAACAAATTATAAAATTAACAAATACAATTTAAAATAATGGTTCCAGGGCGCGAAATTATTATTTATTGGTGGAAGTAGTAGTCATGTGATGAGTGGTGATGTAATAATTAAGGAAAAGCAAGAGAAGAAGAACATGCAATCTCAAACGATCGGAATGAAAACATTTTCATAAAGGTTGAAGTATTCCACTTTTTACCTCAGGTAACACCCTAAAGTTGTTTTTTTCTTGCAGAGTCCACAACTGTTCTCTTTTGATGTCTTGCTGAAACTCAAGTAATTTAATGCTCCTCATATTGCAATCACTAATTACTTTTACGCCTGCTGACTCAAACTTATTTTTGAGACAAAAACTTCTTTTGGGCACTTATTGCGTGTGATGTAGAGAGGAGACTAGGTTCTATACTAGGTTTGACTTTTTGTAGGAGTGATGTACAGATATATAGGTATATTATTTATTACAGACTTTTTAAACAGCTTTCGCTTCTTTTTTGTGTAGGTATCTACAGAATTCTCCTTATAATATCTGTTGTACCTAAGTAAATTTTATTAGATTTGTTTGGGAGTAGGCCACAGGAATGCATACTTTTTTGAATAGTGTTTAACGCCCATTTTTACTGCTGAGGCACCATAGGCGGTGGACACTGATGATATACGAGGTGAAGTGATAAATTGGGAAAGGATATTTTTATTTTAGGAAGGAAACGTTCCAGGCCTAAGTTTAGGGTACCTCTCCAGCATTTGCCATTTATGGGTACTGAGGAAAACCTGAAAAAAACCTCAGTCAGGGAGGACGATTCTGGCTGGAATCAAACCCCAGACCTCCCGCTCATGAGTCCGCGCCTTAACAACCTCGGCCACCCGTGGCGATAGAAATACTTAAACAATGTTTTATAAAATAAAAGTAAAATTTTGATTTTTCAGAAAATGTCACTCATGGATATCCATAAGCAAGTTTAATAAAGGAAAACAGTCCAATTTAATGAAAAAACTATACAAAGTGTCTTTGTCAATGTTGCTAAGAAAAACCTTTGTTGCTCGTTACGAGGAGAAGATATTGAAGAAACAAGAAATGAATTGCAAAGGAAACATTGTTCCTATTCTGTGATTCTTTTATGCTAATTTACAACAGTTTTATTACTGCAGCATCACAGGCTGTTTCTCTGTGGCATTTATACGAGGGTAGGTCCATAAGTTACAGGCTTAACCATTTTCTAGATATGATAAAGACAAAAACTATATTGCACTTTTCAACATTCTGTTTTGAATAAGGGATCATAGAAAAGGACCATAGTTTCATCTCCTGTAACAATGATTTGCAGAACTTTTCTCTCGTTTCCATGGCAGAGCTCCAAAAATGCCTGCCAACATATGACTCGTTGCTGCTTTTGGACTGAGGAAAGAAGTCTAGGCACCCATCTTGCACTAACTTTATTCATGTTTAAATGTTCATGAATTATTCGAAGGACTGTGACTTTTAGAAAGTCACTGCTATTTCTGTAGCTTTGAGCTGCCAATCTTCCAAAATTTCTCCTTCCACAAGAGCGATGTTTTCAGGAGTGAGCACCTCCAAGGGTCGACCTGCACGCTGTTCGTCTTCAATGTTTTCTTGACCCATTCGAAAAAGTTTGGCCCATTCTTTTACGGTAGAATATGAGGGGGATACTTCCCCATATATACCGTCCAATCCCTGTTTAATTTCATTTGGAGTAAGTCCTTCTTTTGTGAAGAACTTAATAACAGTTCGAAACTGCATTGTGAGCATGTCAGAATCTTCTACACATAGGCTTATTTATGCAACTATACCTGAACAATCGAAAACAGCGGAGCGGAAGTTACTGCTGCAATTATTTACTAAACAGATAAGGTATGACACCAGATAAGGGTTTTGTGAAGGCGATAATCCTTATCAGCGAGGCCGGAAACTTATAAACCTACCCTCGTGCGTAGAGTGTGAAATATTCCGCTACAGTTGTCTGTATTAGTTTAGACTTCCCATAGATTTAAATTTTCCCGAAGCTCCATCCTTTTACGTATTGGCATCGCGCAAGATTTTGGGTGCCCATTTTATCTTTCCAAGTTTTGCACTTCCCTATCTATTGTAAAAATTCAGATGTTTTATGGCTAATTATTGTTTAACACAGGAAATATTTGTATTCCCCTTTTCTTAGCTTCAACTTCGCTTTAGGTATGTTTTTGGAATCTCTTTATACTAGTTATTTAGATGACTAGTTACAGAACTTAACGAGAGGCTCAAGTTAGAGCCGACCGGAGATAGTTATTAATTCTAATTTTGAGCGTGTTATCTAAACGTTTTGTACGTTTGGTATATTTAACGAAATTTATTTTCAAAATTCAGGAAATAAATTTATCTACTATAAATTGCGGTTTATTCCGCGTTGTTAAAGTTTCCTTGCTCCTTTACATTTATATGATTGAGAATAATTTCCTGATAACAAGAGAAATCAACAAACATTGTTGCTGTAGTCTGCATTACAGATTTCGCTTGTCGCTTCAAAAAGTGAAAATGAGGGGAGGAGATGAATTTGACAGTCCACCAGCTGCATCATACAAGCAGTCAAACATGCAACTTTCTGAAAAATCTAGAAAACTGTATATGAGCATTTACACAAAATTGAAGATTTAGTGCGTGAGCAATGAAGTAATGGTAAAGTATGACGTATTAACTTATTTATTACGAAAAGTCCAAAATCATTAAACCACATAGTATTTGGTCTCCATGTTCTATGGTCAAATCGATTCTTCTGATTAACTATAACGTTGATATTAGTACGTTCGAAAAACTGAGTGAATTTTTAAATATACAATCTGTTCGTTATCGTGCTAAGAAGACAATAATAGAAAGTGCAGATTAAGTCATGGAATTCCTAGAATATGTTTCCAGGTAAAAAAGTTAATAGTTATATTTTTATAAAACTTAAAACACGTTTTGAGAACAAGCGATATAATGATTAGCTTTTGCTGCCTGGACACGATCAATTATGTGTGCCCTTTCATAACAGCAGTAGAAATATATAATTTACAGACAATCCTTTGTTTTATTTTGATTTTAGTAGCAAC
The DNA here is from genome assembly GCA_030762175.1 of Metallyticus violacea. NCBI lineage: Eukaryota > Metazoa > Arthropoda > Insecta > Mantodea > Metallyticidae > Metallyticus > Metallyticus violacea. Next base: position 88,282,635 of record CM060836.1, on the reverse strand, counting down.
ATTTTTACTATTGAAGCCCAGCAACATGGAATACTTTAAGAGTTTGCCAAAATAACTTTCTTTTTTTTTAACACATCCCATAAATTAAAAAAAAAACCAACTAGTCGTTAGAGGGAATAAAACCATAAAAATGCCAATTTATTCTTTATTCGCAAACACCTTAAACTAATCTGAAATTATGTTTGAAAATTTTCTTATTTCTTTATTATCAAATGATGAATATTTAATCTGTAAGGTTTTAAAACCTACCGCAAATATAATTCTCTTTAAAGACAGGTTCTTAATTGAAATTGTCAAGAAAATACATTTAGAAGGCAATGTTCCGTAACAATAATACTTTACCGAGGGAAGCACCTTCTTCGGGTTATTATGTAAGATTCAAACCATATTCATTTTTCTTTTATTCAAACTATTTTAACATACACATACATACATATATGCATTGGAGAAAAGAGTCTGAAATAAAAATAGTATATATTAACATCCTTTGTAACCTGAATTTGACCCCCAAGTTTCTTATGTTTCGCCATCAATATTCGTACCATTGTACATGGTTTTCCCTTGTTAAATATATGTCATTTGCGTCTATTTAGAGCATTGCTAGAGATTGAATATTTGGACACTTAAAACTATGGTAAATGCAGGTAAATAGGCATATAAAGTTCTAAATAACTATTTAAAGGCAGTAACAATTATAATGCGCTACCATGGATAGATTTCAAACGAATAAGATAAATCATAAGCAGAGTCAAAATTTACGAACTGCATTTAAAAGTATTATCACCTAATTTTTGTGCTATAAATTCAACGTCTACGTGGTACAGGAATAAAACAATTTTAATAGTATTAATCAAATTTTAAGAGAAAATTTCCTTTCAACAGCATCATTCCTCACAAAGAGCAAAAGAATGTCAGAAGAAACATTTATGGTAAGTCATTTCGAAAATCCTTCCATTAAAAAAGTATAAGGTACAGAATAGTACAATTAATTACAAAGACATTTGCTGATAACAGTATAAATAAAGAATGGCAAACATTAAAATAACTATTTACTTTATCCTTGGTAAGAAAGCAGGAATCAAGAGAACTTGATATCTGGAATCAAGATATAACTTTAGGAACAAGAAAGAATATTTAACATATTAAAAAAGTAAATCATTGAAAGATAAAAATAAAACCAGCACTTAACTGAAAAAACCAAATTAGAAGCATTTGTTGAGCATACAGGGTGGAAAAAGATTAAACGGCAAACGTATAAATCTTGAAAGTTCTGTTTTTTCTCATGCCATATTTTCCTTTGAAGCTTTATCAAACTGCTATGGTGTATGAGTTCTTTAAATGTAATGACTGCTAAAAGTTCGCATTTGTTGGATTGGATTGCTAGGAACGGAGGACACATTTTCGTATTCCTGCCTAGCTAAATGACTGGCCGTTTGTGTCTGCGCTGCCAGTGGAGACACTTTCGGCTGGAAGTGATGAGGTGAGGGATACACCGGGCCACCAAGATGCCATGGATGGAGACGGGGTCATAACAATGTTTCCGGATAGAACATCCCGACGCTGGCACAGCTCCCCCTCTCCAAGGAGTCCGAGCTCCTCAGAAGGTTCGCTTCCAAACCAGGCTCCGAGGCAGAAACCTTTTCAAAGCGCAAGCTACCGCCACACCGCGCCAGCCCACCTCATCCTGACACTTTCGGCCTTGTGACAGAACCAACGGAATGAAATTATATATGGAATAGGAGAGTGCAAAATCGTGCAAAGCATCCTAGCTTTCGCCTAAGTAACCAGGGGATATCACGAATGAACTCAAGGTTAGAATGGCAGGGTCCCAAGAAATATGAACCAGGGACATTGCGAATGCGAGTCCCTTTCTGTTACAGAACCTTCAGAATCTCCTCCACATCCTTCATCTCTATTTCTGATGATGGAAAGTGTTTCTTCAATTTGGGGAAAAGGTTATATGGGGCTAAATCTGAACTATAAGGAGGGTGAGGAATATAATACACGTTGCTTTTGTGCGATATTCAACAACAACATTTGTGATGTGCATTATCCTGGTTGTTGCACGGATTAAATAACTTTTGCGTGCGATATGTGTTTGCAGAATATCACGACACTTCTACAGTATTGCCCAGTTACAATTGTGTGTGCAGGTATGACATGCTGGTAAACATTCCTTGCAAATCAGATGGCCATTGACTTTTCCAGCAGAAACAACCACTTTTTTTTTTTAAAGTAAAAACGCAGATTTCCAAACAGAGATTTGCTTTTGCTCGCAGGATCGAAGTGATGTAGCGAAGTTTCATCAGCAAGAACATCCTTTTGTTCAGGAATCAGCAGTCTTGGAACCCACCGTGCGTAAACACGTCTCATGTGCAAACTTTTCAGTAATCAGCATGTGGATATGTGCTATACCCAGCGAAATTTTCAGATTTTCTGAAAGTGTACTTAATGATAATCGACAATTCTCTCTCATAATGACAGCAGCGGTGTTAATATTTTCTTCCGTTACAGCACAAACTGGAACTCGGGTAGACCTTCCTTTGAAACTGATTGTCTCCCCTCTTTAAACATTTTAAATCATCTTCGTACTAAGCTATAGGGAAGTAGAAACTCTCCATAGGCTCCTGCAGAGTCGGTCCTGGTGGTGTAGTGGTTACCATACTTGCCTCCTAAACCAAAATCGCGGGTTCGAACCCGGCCAGGACCGATGGATTTTTTCGGGCGTAAAAATCGTAAGTATGACTTCCTTCGGAAGGGAAGTAAAGCCGTAGGTCTCGTGTCGTACATTTACGGCACGAAAAAGAACCTCAAGCCTGAAAGAAGAGGCCTCTGAGCAGAATTTATCCGCCGTTTCACGCCCTGATTTGAATGGGACGCTGATGACCTGAGATGTTAAAAAGCGTCCATAAATAAATCAATACAAAAAAAAAAAAAAAGCTCCTCCTCAGCTGAAGATTTGTTGAGACGAAAGCAGACTTTCATAGCAGCATATTGTTCGTCGCGTGTCACCTTCGTTTTGCTGCAGGCGAAACTGAACTTATACGCCTCTCCCAGGCGTAAACCGGAACTGATAATAATAAAACTAATGTACATTAAGCGTTAAGGCAACAAAATATGTACATGTATATTTTAGCGCTAAACATTATGCTCATTATTTATTAAACAACCCTCGTAGATTCTCTCTGCCACTACAGAGAATTTTGTTTCTTATATATTGTACCTAAATAGGCATACTTGCTTTTACATTGACTAATATGGATATAAAATCTCAAATACAGGATTTTACCCCTTTGCATCCATTTTAATAATTATAAAATAATAATTTGAGCACTATAATTATGCCTACATATAAAACATGCATGTGATTACTTTTGTTCATTCTGAAATGAATATATTTACTTTCTTAGGAAGTAACTTTACATTATATCCTTAGAAAGATGTTACTCTACCTGTTTGTTCTCACTGTCTTACTTACCGCCACGGGTGGCCGAGGTCGTTAAGGCACGGGGGTTCGAATCCCGTCAGTACTGTCCTCCCTGACTGAGGTTTTTTCCAGGTTTTCCTCAGTCCTCATAAATGGCAAATGCCGGGAAGGTACCCGAAACTTAGGCTTGGAACGTGTCCTACCTTAAAAAATCCTTTCTCAAAATATCACTTCATCTCATGTATCATCAGTGTTCATCGCCTGTGGTGCCTCAGTAGTTAAACACAATTCAAAAAAAAAAAAAAAAATCTCTTACTTGATAACAAATCTGATTTAGTTCCTTTTGCAAAAGTATATTTTGAACTGAAAAGTGATTGAACTACGTTGATTTATGTGTGTTGTTATAATTTAAAACTGCAAACATATTCTATTGTATTGTACTAACCGGTCAAAGCACATCCTAAATATTATCATAATTTAACGTTACATATCTGTTAGTTCTTATTTCATGTAAAGTTTTAATGTTTTCTGTTATTAATGTACTAAAATATCTCATATATTTATTATTGTACTAGGTTTATTGTTGGCTTGAACGTTTAACAATGCAATATTAAAAATACCTGAATATAGTTACGTCGTGCTGGAGATTTTGCCGCCCATGCGAGCACTCATGTACATAATGTGTCTACTGCAGGGTTGAAGCAAGACCGACTATATTTACCAGACCCCACTGTAGGCATCGATAGTGGACAAAACGGTGAAAAATGTTGTCCATGTGTTAATTACATCACTTTATTAATTTTCAGTTTTCTGAAAATTAAATTAATTAATACGGTAGTTTATAGGTGAAGCACATCAACAGTAGCGTGTTACTTAATTTGTTTTTTATTAGGTTAATATTGCTTTAGTGAAATCACACCAGGAATCTGTTTAATAAAAATTGTTAGTAATATATGCTAGTATGTCTTTATTATTGCAGTACACTGCATAATACTAGATTTACATGTTCTAAATAGTAGTAATCGTGCAAATGTTGAAGTTAATGATGAAATTGTAGTGTGTATTAAACATTTGGTACAAAGCCTTGTGGTTATTGTTGATGTTTTATTTACGGACGCTCTTTAACACCTCAGGCCATCAGCGTCTCATTCAATTCAGGGCGTGAAACGGCCGACAAATTTTGCTCAGAGGCTTCCTCTTTCAGGTTTGAGGTTCTTTTCGTGCCGTAATATAAAATTATGAAATATCCACGGTTTTACTTCCCTTCCGAAGGAAGCCATACTTAGGATTTATACGCCCGAAAAAATCCATCGACCCTGGCCGGAATTGAACCCGCGATCTTACTTTGTGGTTTAGTAGGACAGTTTCCCCTCCAAATGTCTTTAACGTACCATCATATGGGGCAGTGTGGAATAGCAAAGAAGGGAAAGATTCGAAAAAAAATGCATATAGTGGGGTTTGGATCGAATGATGAAAGTTTTAGTAAGCCTAATGATATAACATGTTTTGACTCGTTTGCATGTGAGGTTATGTAGAGACAGGCATACATGTAGTGAAATCATTTATGGTTCTGCTATTAAATATATGGGTTTATTTTTTGGGTCGTTGCAGTTACGTGGTTTATAGTAGGAAGTAAATAAGCAAGAGCATGTTAGTTTTTTATTAATTTATATTCATTTAGTGAAATCACACCAGGAACTTGTGTAATAAAAGTGTTTAGTGCAACATGGGTTGCTCCTGTATGTCTTAATTACGGTAGTTCACCGCGTAATACCAACCTATATTTTCCTAAATAGCAGCAATTAAAGCAGGAGTTGATAAAGATCATATACGGTACAAGTTTTGAAGTTAATGATGAGACTGTGTGCATTAAATATTACGTATATTTTGTGGTCAGGAAGGGCACTTTCTTTGTGCAATTTACCTTAATCTACCATCTTATATGACCGAGAGGATTAGCACTGAAAGAACATACGAAGTGGATTTTAGAGCGAGATGAAGAGAATTTTAATGACGATGTTATGCTTCAACTCCTTTGTAAATGAGGTTAAGACAAGACAGATACACCCGTTTATAACTATTGTCAAGGAAGACCGTCCTTTTCCTTTTAAACAGACGATGATAAAAATATGATTCTGTTCCAACTATATCGATTAGCTTTAAGGTGTTCATATTTGGAAGATCTTGTATTTTATGAACAGCTGGCTTACCTATGGAGAAGTTTATAATTCACAAAATTATTTTATATTTCGTTAACGTATGAGAAAATTGTTTGTAAACAATTTCAGATTCTTAAAAACCTCGATACATTTTCTAATAATAAACAATGTCATCTTGTAAACGTAATACTGCGTAAAATTTTCGTATTTGCTATTGGCTTCGGCCGTCATTTTTTCCGTATTGGAGTCTGGTCTTGGTTAAAGTGGATCCGCAGTTAAGGAAACGCTGAGAGCCGCTGGTTTAGAACATTTTTAATGGTTAAATGTACTTTCCAAGATTCCGATAATTTTTATGTGTATATACACATTATAAATGTCAATTTAGCTATAATTTTTATTTTAAAACTCTCCATTTTTCAGCATTGAAATGTTAAAGCGTTAAAATCGTTTCGTTTTATGTTCGAAAGTTTGAATTATAGCCAAACGAGACTGACTTATTGCTTGAATTCTAAGCGAAGGACAAAAAGTTCGAAAAAGATAATTTTATCTTATTTTACACAATAATTTTAGCAATATTTTCCTTGGTGTGGGAGGAATAAGGAATTTACGACAGCAGAATTCTTGATTAATGGCCATACTTTGAAGCATGGTGCGAACGATAGCAAAACATCGTGTAGTATATTCATTAATTTTATAAAAAAACCTGCGATAAGACGCGACGACTAGGTATCTTTAACCGTACAATGAGCACATCAAGCAGACAAAAGCAAATAGCGCGCGAATGTCCCTCAAGGTGAAGCAGATAAACGGCTGTTGCCTTTCTACAAGCAAAGAGTGGGGCATTTTCCTTAATAGTGCAAAAGAACTTCCCTCCCCGCCAACGTTTAACCTGATATATAAGTAACAAACCCTGGGCTCTGAGCAGTGTGAACTGGTCGCTAATTCATCTTTGCTAACCAAGGTAAGTGAGGTTTTGCTCATATTTGACCCATGAAATAACAATTTCTTTTAGCCTCTATAATGAAGAAAAATGTAAACTTTCTTTGCAAATTTGCACAAGTCGTCATTTTGTATTATTTTTAAAATTGCCAAAATTTGTTCAAAACATTTTTCATAGTAGAGGTAATAAAAGAAAACGGCTTCTGATTGCTTAGGTTAAATAAGTTCTTATTAAGCATATCGTTTACGTAATTCTTTGAAATTTGAATATGCTTCTCTTGAAAAGTGGTAAAACAATTTTCATACTTATATATTAACACAAGTTTCACAGTTTTCTGATTACATGCTGGTTTGCGCTACCCCCTAAAAGGTGAACGCTTAATTTCCTGTAACTACTGCTTCATGTGTCAAAGGAAAACAACAGCAATGTTTGTAGGGTCTTGCACATGGTGTTTGTTTTTGCGGTTGTTATCTGTAAGGAAGTTGTTTGGCAAAATAATGTCTCGATGAAGAATTTTGACCGAGGGAGGTGAGAGGAAAACGTAGGAGAAGCCTCTAGCTAGAGCTGTGCAACATTTACATGATAAATAGGGGTACGGGGGCGCCAGGTTATAAATCTATACTTTAACACTACTGTTACAGTGCTATGACGTCGACAAATAATAATAATAATAATAATAATAATAATAATAACAAAAATAATTCATCTAGAACTAACAAATATATGAAATTATATTTATTCACGCAATTAATTGAAATTTGTATATTCGCTGCAAATTAAGGGCATTTCTGGTGTTTAACTGAAACAGGCCGCTCTTTAACGTCATCCAGGTGTGTATCTGTCAGGTAGGATCGATATTATTTTTTATGTTCATAGTCGAAAACGCAACTTCTCAAATACCTACTGAACCGAAACAAGAGTACATTTTCAGAGCAACACTAAGGACAATAGGGCATTCCTTACTGTCCACCAGCGTTCAGAATTGCCACAGGTCGCGCAGGAGGATTTCAAAGAAGGTCTGACTGAAGACTTACAATTTTCATTTCTAATACTTCAGGATTGTAATTTTCGTAGATTTCACACGCCCTACCTCCAAGCTCATAAACGTCAGAAGTGAAGGAATTATTGACAAACATTATCACTGGTTCAAGCATTGAAAACTGGCTAAATCTATTACCAAATTCGAATCCAAGAGTTTCAAGATGTTTGGCAAAAGGTGAAAAATCGCGCTGGCCGCCATTAATTTCAAATTTGGAAAGTATGAAAGGGAATTTCCATTTCCATTTAAATGGGCAATCCACAACTTTAGTTATTTTCAAATGCATTAGCAACACTCATCATATTCGTCATCGCTTGTTCAGAAATATTTTAATATATCAAAATATGGTGATGAAATTCTTCATGCAGAATAAAAATGTCACTGAGCTTGAGGACGGTGCTTTGAAGACAACAAGTCAAAATCTTTATTCAAACGCAAAATATTAAATAAAATTAATTTGGAAATTCATTGCGAAAGTGCGATATGGTGCCCACGGGCGCCAGGTTGGACAGGGCTGTCTAACCCAAAAGAGCTATTATGTGCATGCACCACCCGAAACGTCATTTCTCTTCACGACTGATTGTTGTTGTATTACAAAGTTGAATGAAATACAAGATTTAAAAGATAAAATATCTTTATCCCTCTATTGTAGTTTCATTAATAGTAAGCTTGTGTTGATGAATGTGCTTTTGTGTGAATTAGTAAAGTAAATTATTTCATATTATGCTAACTGATATAAAGAAAACTATACGAAGCTTACATTCTAAGGTTTTATCTTGACGACCATTGGAAACGAAATTTAAAATCTGGGTAGATCAACTCTTAGTATTAATTTGAGTTAAATTTTACATATGAGCCCACCTCCGTGGTCTAGTGGTAGTGTATGCGATTACTACTCCGGAGGTCCTGGATTCGATTCCCGGTAGGTCAAAACGTCTGAGTAAGGTTTTTTTTCGGATTTTTTCCCTTACCCTGAGAAGGTAAAGGCCAGATAGCTTTAAGTAGCCAAAGACTCCAAGGGAGCTCATTTAGTCATCTTAATTGATGACTACAATCCTACACCTATATATGTATATATGTTACTACAATTGCACGCGAGCGCCTTTAAGCCAATGTATGGTCTCATTTATACCTTATACACCAAACAGAATGAAAATTAATCGATAGTTTTAACGCATAGGGCTAAAAAACTATTAACATAATTTTTTCTCCTACGCTGATTTTTTTACTCCTATATCTCTGCTTCAATTCGACTAGGGATCTAGAAATTCTATTCTCATGCATTTCATTTTCACTATTTTTAAATTTGCTGTTAAAACAAATAAATTTACTATGAACTGTTATTATAACCTCAAATGGTCATTTGTTTTTAATTATTTAATTAGTCCTTCTTGGAACAAAAACTAATAACAATGTATTCTATCACCTCTGCTTCGATTCAGTTATCTCACTGCCTCTTAAAAGAAATTCTCGTTACAGCACGAAATATCACATAACTGATACTAAAATTATAGTAAATGATAATTGTTATAATAGTGTTCAGTTGTATTTTATTTAATTTAGATCTCCACACTCTGCTTTGAATAAAAGCTAATTAATTCTGCATGTTTTCAGAATGATCAAACAGGTAAGCCAAATCAGTTCAACGTTGTCATGACAATAAACATTCGTTAATCTCGATTACACTACCGAACTTATTAGCACTTGTGGTATTACTGAAGATTATGTTATTAAACTCTCTCTCTCTCTCTCTCTCTGTTGAGTATGTTCATACACAAACATATGTAAATTAATCTAGTTATTGAGATTCGAGTCTTGCAATCTATATTCAGTGATAGCAGTAGTAAAATCGTGCACGCCGGGTTTATGTTGTCGCTGCAACATTGCATATTCACGAATTAAATAGCGTTTTAATAGCGATCTTCAACTGTTGCTGTGCTAAACATGTTTAATAGCTAATTCAAGTATTTACTTATCTTTGAATGTGAAACAAAAGGCGTCAGTTTGTAAGATGGCACAGTTAAGCAACAGAGTATCTCCAAATGTTACTCATAGGCTGAGATGCATTCTAACGAGGAAGCAAACTTTCAGTCAATTTTATGTTTTTTAATTACCTAGATAGATAACAAGGTAGTCTTATTTAATCTGATCTCCAGCTCTTATGTTTAAATTATGATACATCTAATTTTTATTGTGAATAATCCCTTAAAGGTGAAGTTAAAACAGCGGATTCTATGTCGTAGATTTAAAGCACGTTAAAAAAACTCCATACTTATAAAAAAAAATGTCTCTGAGGCCATTTCATGTTTAACTAAGACCTTAGCATCACACAAGATGACACTGTAGCGATTCACCTAGTCTTCTGTAATCTGTTGGTGCCAAGTGTAACTAATTTCGATTGGTTCGTATGGTCTTTCATGACCCAGGAGGGGCAACCTCTGATAAGTTGAAAATGAATAATAATAATAATAATAACAGTAATAATAATAATAATAATAACAGTCTTGAACGTTTATCATATGTTGGGACATCCTTCCTTTATTATCATGTCAGCTTGTGTTGATGAATGTGCTTTTGTGTGAATTAGTAAAGTAAATTATTTCATATTATGCTAACTGATATAAAGAAAACTATACGAAGCTTACATTCTAAGGTTTTATCTTGACGACCATTGGAAACGAAATTTAAAATCTGGGTAGATCAACTCTTAGTATTAATTTGAGTTAAATTTTACATATGAGCCCACCTCCGTGGTCTAGTGGTAGTGTATGCGATTACTACTCCGGAGGTCCTGGATTCGATTCCCGGTAGGTCAAAACGTCTGAGTAAGGTTTTTTTCGGATTTTTTCCCTTACCCTGAGAAGGTAAAGGCCAGATAGCTTTAAGTAGCCAAAGACTTTAATGAACAGCAAATGTCGGGTGATCCAGTTATCTAATGACCGTCTCGGCGGCAGGATTGCATCAGCTGATAAGCATTCACCCATGGTCAACCGGGCTATTTTACAGTCGGAGCAACAGAAGAGTCGGTGGTATAAACATTAGAATGATAGCCAAATGCATTCTAATGTACCTAAAAAGTTATGAACTTACTTTAATGTCACGCAAGGGGATACTGAAACATCCTGCCATTTCTGACATTTGATTATGAAATTACCCATTGCCCTTCTTAATACCTTTTGATCAATTAAATTTATCTCCTTTAGTTCGTCTAAACTGTTTGGATATCAGCAATATATTAATTGCGTTACCATTTGGAACTCGATCACTGAAAATTTCTCTTGAAATATTTTCTTAGCACAACGAGCGGACTTTGTACAGACATAAGCAAAACTCATGAAATGGAATAGAATGCCGAATATTTACCGATTAGTGTTTAGAAGACTTTAAGACTGAATTTTTTTATTTCATTGATGAAACGCCAATGAGTGGCGCGAGACTCAATGCCAACGTAGAAGTTTGGTAATTCCGACCGCAGCTATAACTTTTCGGCTGATGTAGTCCCCACTTTCGCATCTATCATCAAATCCGATAGTTGAAATTCTGCGTAGCAAGACTGCACAGTATAACACAAATAGCGCTATGACAAACATCTTCAAAATGACACGATTTTTCTCAAGTTAACAAGAAATCATAATACACTTTTTATGATTCAAAATATTTTGGGGGTAAAAATAGGAATTATTTTATCCCTACCTTTTCTATAGTTTTCTAATGCATTAATGTATTAACATACAACATGAACTTTAAGTCAGACGCACAGTTTATAGTCGCATATTTCGTTTTCTCCGCCTCATGGAAAATTCAAAAAATTACTGTACATATTTGGTAAACTTTCTTTTATAAAGAAAATGAGCAATCTATACGACTGAAATTCCTTGTTTATGTTTAATGCTATGCCTATCCTTTAGTAATGTAGCAAACATTTTATAACTACTAAGAGTATTGTTTTATATATTTCGATCTAAGTTTCCATTTATATAACTGTAATGGTATTATCTATCACATCTCCTCTTTCTACTAGAATATTACACTCAATAGTTTGAAGTTCATATTATATTAACTTGAAAAGAATATTAAAAAGCATAACATAAAATATGTAACGTATTCTGAACTAGTAGAACGAATTCGTATATTCTTTAAATCCCAAATACATCACGAAAATAAAGCGACAGAAGTAAAATTATTAATTAAACACGTTAGAACTGTCTTCCCAAAAATAAACAAAAATTAAGTGTGTCATGGGCACTGCACAGCCTTGTCTAATCCTTTCACCTTAGGCTTTCTTAATGGTTTAGCTTCGGTACAATCGTATTTTAGTGCGGAACAGAGTAGGCCATGACATTCCCGGCATCTTAGTAGTACGAACGACCTTGTTTATGTTGCATTGAGCTAAAAACCTGTGGTTTAGACGTTATGCAACTTCATTTTCACTTATTGAACTGATCAGGAATAATACACTTCAGTAGGCTTCAAACTTGTCAAAAGCTTAATTGCTATCGTTTCTTCTTCGCTCAAAAATTGAAAAAAGTAAAAAAAGCTATTGCTTCAAGTTTTAAAGCAGCACTGCGAATAAAATTCCACAGTAAATTTTAAAAAGAAGGTAAACGAAGACAGTTTCCTCTTTTTCTTCCTCTAGTATTTTATTACCTAGTTAAAAATCTTCAAATTACGGAATCGTTTAACATTTTTTGTTTGTTTTGTATCTCCAGAAGCTCCTCTTTGCTTTTTACTGGAATTTAATTCGCCCATTTACGACGTCTGTTAAAAAATAATCGAACTTTCTAATTATTTAAAATTGCGCTTACCTGCATCTTAATGAGGTTTGTCTCCCTCGAAGTAATCTTTCATCTCTCACAACAACGTTGCGAGTTTCTGCAGCAACACGCATTTTTCGAGACTGCGAAGTTCTGTGTGCGAATTTTATTTGATCTCTTAAACTAAGTCTAATTTTCGCCCTTTCATTAGGTTTGTCAGTTTTGGATGCTAAGCCAAGAGAGTAAGATGGATGATGAAGAACTGTTGTCTTGTTTTTCGATTAAAAGTCACTAACGACCCATGATGAATGCACTGGGAGCTATCGTATTGTAGAATCCCCACGGTCCAAGCCTCTTCCTTTTCACGTTTTCTCGGGCATCTAAGAATATCTTAGCAAAACCGATCTCCGGTAGAAATTCGTGATGCATAATACCGTGAATGTTGCAGAAAACTGTCAACAGCACATTAACGTTTGACCTGTCCTGAAGAATATTTTTGGGACTTGATTAAATTTTTCCAACCCATTGAGATGATTGGACTTGTCTCAACTCATAACCACATACCCGTGTTCATCACCAGTGATTAATCTATTCATAAAAGTTCAGTTTCATTGAAGCGATCCAAGAGCTCTTGACGATTGTCTTTCTGTCCTTGTGTCAACAGTCGAGGGACAAACTTTGCTGCAACACGATACACACCAAGCTTCTCTATCAGCAGTTCATGACACATCACAGAAATGTTACACTCTTCTCAAAGAGTCAGGGTTCGCATACCAGCCTTGAAGATGATCTTCGCTAAGAACGTTCAAAAAGTCAGCAACAGCAGAAGTTATCATGTTATGTAATAACAGGTAAATTTTCTGAGGCTAAAGGCATTTCAAAGAAACATGCATTATATTTTACAAGAAAAAGTAGCGAAGAGAAGCCGATTTTTCAGCGCTAAAGACAAAGTCTGCAGGAAAGATTGTGGCATCATTCTTTTGGAATATTACACACATTTTACTACTTGATTATTTCCAGGCGGATAAAGCCATAGCCGGGGAGTACTATTGCAATCTTTCAAACCAACAGGATAAAACATTCTTGAGAACAGAGCAGAAACATAATTTTTATTCAACACAAGGAATCTGTTCACAAAAGTGTTTAAACGACAGGAAAATTTAAAGATTTGTAGTAGGAATTGTTTGAACATCCACCCTGCTCCTCAGATTTTGCTCACACTGACTTCCGATGAAAGCTCAAATGTTTCTTCGCTAGTCAACATTTTCCATCAATCATTTCAAATACGGCATTGCTGGAAGATGGATTATATTGAAAAATAATAAAAAAAAATCAACTTAAAAACTCATTCCCTTATTGAGACTGAGAATTTTTCCGACCGCGTTGGTATAGTCCATAATTTCATTGTCTTCTTTGATACGGTTTATAATAAATTCAGTAAAACAATACGGAGTTCTTACATTCAAAAATCTTGCTTTGACTGAGGACTGCGTCAGAGAACACGGGGCTTCTAATCGTAAGTTGTTCTTGTTTGATCTTTGATCCGCGAAAACTTTCAGTACCATTAAGAAGCATGTTGTAAATAGCGTATACATTAATCTGTCTAACATTTTAGGAACGTGTTTTCAACAGCAAAATGTTAAAATTTTTATAAGAATATAGGAAAAGTGATTTCAGGTTACATGATTTTATTGGTAACAAATCAGCTAACAGTATAAACGATACATTAAACAACATACGTGTATATTTCAAAATTGCTCAAGGTGGCTCCCTCCCTACCCCAAAAGCCTATATTCCATGCTCTGGCGTATTACGTTCAAAACTATTGGAATATTTCGCGTTTTTTCAAATTTATTTTAGATGCTCTTTCAGAACTTATACACAAGGTAAATGAGTTGCATAAATTAAGGCCATTTAAAGGCCCCTAAAAATAAAACTCTATTGGATTTAAATCAGACGATCAGCAGATCATTTAATGAGTCTCCCCACGATCACTCCATCTTTATGGAAAGTGATCGTTCAAATAAGGACAACTATCCGACTAAAATGAACGGTGCGCCATCGTGCACACACAAAATTCGTCGGATGACGTCTAGAAGTATATTTTCAATTAAATGGTGCAATTATTTCTGATAATAAGCAGCAGATAAATGTATCCTGTCAGACGCGGAGGAGAGAAATAGGCCCAAGAAGATGATTGTGAACATTTTCCAGCTCAAATGTTTAGATTGAATTTCTGCTATGTTTGTTCTGACATATTTCATTTGGATTTTCGTTACCGCAGATGTTTAAGATACCGTCACGTGTAAAGCCAGTCTCATCAGTGAACAAAATAAATACCAAGAAATTCATGAACGTAGTACACTGCTGTAAAATACTGTGGTAGACTTTTCATCTTGATTGAAAATTCGCCGCATTGTTCTTGTCATTTGTTGAAGATAGTGTCGCCAGAAGATTGTCAAACCGAATATTCCAAATAGTCATGAGTCGACTACTCTAAATTAACTTTTCTTGTAAGGGTTTTCGTTTACGTTACAAAGAATTCTTTCCTCAAACCTACTATTTCGTACATCTTTTGGTCTCCCAGCATTCGAAACTCTCCTCTCAAATGAGCCCGCTCTCGCAAGCATTTGTGGATGTAAGAACGTCTTGCACAAAGCAGCTACATTTGTTATTTATTCACTCAGCAATAAACAAAGACAATCAAAGAAAGAAAAACAAATGCCATTTCCGACTTTGAAGACGAAAGTGATTACACAACGAAACAGTTTAAGTTGACCATTGTTCTAAGAAAAACATAAAACGAAGGGCTGTCAGACAACACTTTATATGAGCTTTTAATTTTTTGAGACGGTGAGGCATAAATGTTCTGTCCTGAATGTGATGTACGTGATTTCGTGACTATGTTAACTTCGAAATGTTTACATACAATTTAATGCTTCCTTACAACAAGAAAGCATTCCACGTGCACAGGAGGCCTCAGGTCTCAGAAACTGAAAACAATTCTGTCACAACACAATGCCAAATTAATCGGAGCGAGTTGCCTCCTCACTAGCAGAGCAAGTTTCATCATCTTATGATATCTTATAAAATTGTATTCGCCAACATCTGTGCCACACTGGCTTTGTGAAAAGCTATTTGTAGAAGTGGAGAGAAGTATTGAAGTCATCTATATATACAGGTTCGAGTTAACTGCCTGCCTCATGAACGCCTTAAATACTTCAGTTGCATTAGGTTCTCCACATCGTCCGTTTGTAGCAGGTATGTACATTTATTATCCTGCACCAGGCCTTTTCATTTCATATAAACGGTACGATCTGTTTCATAAGCTTAATGCTCTACGGGCAGCTTGCACCTTTGATATGGAATATCAATGCGTTGCTGCTATCGCCGAGGCTAACATATATGTTTAATGAACACCGACATCACTATCCAGAAGAAATGGCGGCCGTCGTCGCCCTACTACTGTCAATAGCAAACACAAAAATTTTACGCACTGTTACGTTTGCATGATTACTTTATTTATAATCAGAAATTACTTCGATAATTTTTATCAATCTGAAATTGTTTACAAAAACTTAATACTTCTCATTTATAAACGAAATATGAAATAATTAGAATTCGGCTTACATAAAATAATGCATATACATATGAATTAATGCCCATTACTGTTTACTGCAGTGCAATAAATAATGAACAATTGTTCTGTGCACACTTTATTTTCCCAGTTTTTATACTGTATATGATAATGTTTATTGATGAAATCACTCTTAATGAGTGAGATACTATTATTAGCAAGGAATATCACCAAATTATCCAAGTTGCTCAATCTGTTACATTTTAACTCGTAACACCAACTGCACTCCAAAATCGAAATGAACAGGCAAGTACATATCTTTAAACGATACACTAATTTCTCAATTACTGATAACCATAAACTAATCGAAATAGGACAGTATTATATCTATTTTAATGATGGGGCATAGTTTTCCTTGGCAATAGCTATAACGGGCATACCTGTCATTTTCTTAACCTCACTTGCAAAGGAGTCGAAACATGTTATAACATCCTGAGCATAATATTCACTAAAATCTCATCTCGCTCCAAAACACGCTTCATACGTTCTTTCAGATCTTTCCTATCATTGCTAAGCCTCACGGTTACACATGATGGTCCATTAGGGAAAATGTCCTCCCTAACCATAAATTTGTACGAAATGTTTAATACACGCTACATTTTAATTACTAATTTCAACATTTACACGAGTATACTCTTTATCCACCTTTCCTTTATGAATGTTCTTTAAGAAATTGCAATATGGTAGTATGTGGTTCATTGCCATTATAAGAGGGACACACGGGCACCGAACAAGAGACGCCCATATTGTACTAAACACTTTCTATAACATAAGTCCCTGGTATAATTTCACCAAAACAACATTAACTTAATAAAAAATAATACATTAGCTCGCTTATGTTGATTTACTTCCAACTATAAACCACTGTAATAAATGTATGAACCATATAAGCAAACCCACATGCTTAATAGCAGTAATATGCTTGAACCTCGATCGCCGCCATTTTGTATACTATCGATATTATGGTCTGAAGACTGGAGTCGTCTTTATTTAATAACGTACAAGCTACAGATTAATTAATTAAAATATTAACTGTAATTGAAATATACTTTTTCTTTTCAAAACGGACACGAAGTTCCAATTTTTGTCACTGAAATAATAATTATTTAGAACACCACAAAATTAAGTTGGGTAAATAGCATATTTTTACTTTAGTTTCCGGTTTTGCTTGTTTATTGGTTGTTTCTGAATGACGGTCAAGCCTTTTTATGCATTTTATTTTTCCTGTTAAATTAGGGCATTCGAAAAATATTGGCAACATAGTTGCTATTTCACTTTAAATTTTAGGCATAACATACTTCAAATAGAGTCACGTACCATGTCAACAATGCGGCGTCTGTGACAATGCTGCGCAATATGCACCTTCCCTGCATGCACAATAATCCCATTCTGGTACTCGTTTATAAATTATAATATGGAACGAAAGGACTTTTCTTTCTTTGGGCGGTTCTTTGTTAGTTATGCCAATACATAAGCACAGTCTTGAAGAACGGGTTTGTATGTGAAAACTGATTCTAGCTGGGAAGTGTAAGGCGACTAGTTAGAAAATAAATAGAAACCCTTCGCTAATTATATTAAACATTTACGAGAGATGGGATCTCTAAATAACAGGAAATGCATTTTTTACAGATGAAAAGTCAGATAAAATATAGGAATTTCCTACGTAGATCCGGCAATGTATTGCCGTTGAGGGGCATCCCTTTAAACATTTCTTATGACACAAATTAGTGGCTATTTTCACTGGTGGACCGACCTGTGAAAAATAATACAAAATAGAATTGTTGCAGATTAATTAATTTCATTTCTTTTAGGTTCATATAGCGAAAGTATTTTGTCCTGCTTTAACTTTAAAGGCATGTTAGTAATGTATATGGCACTGCGCGCGGATAAAGGTAATCTCTTAAACAATGAAAGTAATTTTTCTCAAAATTGCTTTTTCTTGTACATATGGAATTTCAAATTGCTCTTTGCACTAAATTTGCGGTACTAAATTTCACCAATGAACTTCACATTTTTAACATAGACTCTTGAGATATGGAAAGCACAACAAAATTTAAATAGAATAAATATAAAATATATTTGCTCATGTAATAATGTACTTCTAATTTATATTATTTATAATAAATATCCAATTTTCTATTGTGTTGCATTTATAATAAAATGCAACACAATAGAAAATTGAATATTTTATAAAATATTCTATTCAAATGAATATTAAGGAAATGTTTTGTCTTTATTATGTGATCAGAACACTTATTTTTTCAAAAAATTGAAAAGTGTACAGCAAAGAGTATATTATAAGGTAGCATGATAATCACAAAATCTAATTTCTCAGAAAATATTTGATGAATTTCTCTGAAAATTCAAGGCTTATTTTTATTATATGCCGTTTATGTATGGTATAAAGGGAAGCCAAGTGGATTTATTTATTTTTTTTTTTTTTTGGTTTTCTCAAGTCTGTCCCCTTAAATATAGTGTTATTATTTTATACTTCCAGCAAAAGTATAAATAGTAAAATAAAAATACTAACTTTACGCGTAGTCATACTTACTTCCTATTTCTCAGTTTCTCACTCAGTCGGCCCGTAACTCAAATACGTTCACTGTACAATCTGATTATAAAGTTAATTGGTATTTGTCGTGTCTCTCGATGCTTTAAGCTTCAGATCTGAAACAGACTAATCTGGTTTTCTTGAACGACCGTTCTTTATACAGAAGAGCTGATTGACGGCTGTGATTTTTCATAGTTTCACATTTGCTATTCCTTCACTAATATTAATATAGGTTTTATTTTCATGCTAATTCAGTATTTTAAACAACATTATTCTAAGATGCATGAATACTCAAGCTCGTACTTTACTCAGCAACCAATACTTGTACGACGATATTCGTGTAAACACAATTTGTTTTCAACAGCAAACTCCAATAATATTGCAATCACTTAATTCTTTTCTCGTTCAATTCGATTCGTATTTATTATACAGAAAGTTAATATTAACATGAAAATGAGTGATAGTTATGTCAAATAATAAAGCATCAAAGTAACTAACATTCAAATTAGGCGGTTATTTCAGACTTTGTAAGCTAATTATTTTGCCAAGAAGCTTTCCAGAGCTACTGCATTTGCCTATTGCAGGCGTAACACAAGTAGCGCTCTCTTTACAGTTTTTGCATTATATGTTTCGACATTGAAAGAAATCGTTTAATTCTCCGCTGAAAATGCGCCCTTCGTGTCAATTTAAATTCAGCTAGCAACTACCTTGCGACAGACACTTCAAGGAAATGCTGACTGCATAGTTTGATGGAACTTTAGTTATAAAACTTGTCTGCCTAAGCGGTTAGAAGGCTTACCGCAACCCGTAGTCCCCATTCTTCAACACTTGTTCCCCCTTGAGCGCTACTTTGTAAACCTGTTCCATTCCGGTCGCATAGCGGTATACATTCATTTGCGAAGATGATTAAACAACTGACTGTAAAACAACACATTTTTGTGTGTAAACGTTAATTTAAATACTAATCAGCTGGTTGTGAGCTTATGGAATTTATTCAAAACTTTCCTCATTCCAGAACTAAAATTCACAATGTTGTGTGCCCGCCACAGCTGGCCTAAGTCGTTAAGGCGCGGACTAGTGAGCGAGATCTGGGGCTCGATTCCTACCAGGACTGTCCTTCCTAACTGAGACTTTTTTTTCCAGGTTTACCTCAGTCCTTATAAATGGCAAGTGTCGAGGAAATGCTCTAAACTTAGGCCTGGAACGCTTCCTCCCTTTAAAAAAGAAAATCCTTTCCCAGTTTATCATTTCATCTCATGTATCATCAGTGTCCACCGCCCCTGATACCTCAGTAGTTATAAGGTGCTAAATGCTATTAAAAAAAATATGCTGTGGACAAATTTGAATGTATTGGAAAAGGTTAGAACAAGGCTAGAGCATATCAGCAGGCAGGAAATCGAAGCAGAACGTAACACGAAAGTCTCCTTGAGCTTATCGAATGAAATGAAGCCTAACCTGGGATAAAGGGGTATATATGCTCATTTTAAGGAGAAAGGCAAGATCAGGAATGACCTGGTTTAGACTGAAAAGTTGGAAGGCTCAAAAAGTAAGGATAGTTCTAGTAGAGAATCTGCCCATTTTGTAGGGGAAATGAGGAATGGGAACATATTCTCTCCGAATGTACCCACTGGGAACATCTGAAAAAAAAAACGCTTTTCCTGAATACTTTTTTAAAGGTAATTAGAGGTCGAATGGTATGCTGGGACCTGTTTGCGAATCACACTAATTAGTTGAATATTGATTTTTTTCTAACCAAAGTGCGCGAAGCTAGAAGCAATTTATTTTCTGCTTACAACGCAATAACTAGGGTAATTATAAATAATGTAATATGTTTTACTTGTATCATTATTTGTTCCTCTCTATAACTGCGCACCATACTTAAGTATGCACGGTCTTCAACCCATGCATAAAATATATTCGTAATATGTATATAGACGTATATAACAATAAAATGTTTAACTAACTAGGTACTACTGTAAAACAAATAAAAATGATAAAACGGTATTGACTAAATTGACAGAAATGTTGATGTCTCGCCAAAAAAAAAAAAAAAAAAAAAAAAATCCCTCCCGAAATTAGCACAATCGGAGTTTCGGAATGTAGAGGAAGATATTAACAACGAAATTAGAAAAGTTACAGAGACCGGATTTGATTGTGTCAATACCTGTTTAGCTGCGGGAACATCTATTCCAGCATAGTCATCAAGACAAAATTGTACACAGATTTTTGGGAGCGAAATATGCTGAGTTAGTTTGTCCTTTTATCCTTTTTTAAAATTCGGTTTTCAAGTACACACTTACTCCTAAAAGTCCAATTTCTGTAATTTTCAGAACTATTTGCTTATTTTATTTAAATGATATATCCAAATTCTGTTGAGAGGAAAATATTGGTACCGCTAGAGCTATTATTAAATTTTGGTTTTCAGGTAAACCCCTACTCCAAATAGCCAGATTTCCCCGATTTTCAATAACTATTTTTCCTATTTTATTTAAATGGTATGTGCCGATTTTTGTTTAGAAAAAACAAATATTGTGCTTCTAGAGCGGTTTTTAAATTTTGGTTTTCAGGTAAACCTCCCTCCTAATAACCCGATTTCCCCGATTTTCACGGATTATTATTCTTATTTAATTTAAATGGTATGTGCCAAGTTTTGTTTAGAAAAAATAAATATTGGTGCTGCTAGAGCGATTTTTAATTTTCACTTTAACCCCCACCCGGTCTTCAGGTATATCCCTACTCCTAATGACCCAGTTACCCTGATTTTATGGAAGTTTCTTTATACTTTTACTTTAATGAAAAATACCAAGTTTGTTGAGAAAAAGCAAGATGCGGTCGCTAGGGCGATTATTAAAATTAAAAAAAAATCTCTTTAATATAACCCTCACCCGAATTAACGAACTCGGCGAATCGTTTGTTAATTTATGATTATATAATTATATGATTAGTTTCATTAAGAAAACACTAAAATTGAGACCGCAAGAGTATTGTTTTTATTGCCATAGCTCTACAATGCAAAGCAGACCTGTTTGTAAAACAATATGTAGAAAGAACGACATAAAACTGCAACATTTTATAAAATTATAAGCTAAGTTAGTGGTCGTGCATACTGGGGATTTAAAGCAGTACATATCTAGTATTGAAATGTTACGCTCGAACTTTAAAAATAGTGGAAAACAAACAATTATTTATTAATTTAATCCCAAACATTCATAGGTACTTTTATGTAATATATTAGTCTAATAACGATATATTTTGTAAATTATTGTGTCATTTAACGATAATTTATATTGAATTTCTATGACCATTGAATATCTAGAGGGGTATAATGGAATATATAGTATTAAAAAGTTTGTTATATCAATCGTTTGTTATATTTAAAATAACTTTCATTCTAAACATTAAAGCAAAACTAAAAGGTTAACGCATAGGTTCAATTTTCTATCATTTTAACACTTTTGTTTTTCGTGACACACCGCTATTTTGTTATCTAGGTAAGACCTTGGCACTTGTGTCTGTGTACAGACCAAATTAATGTCTCTTGATAACGTTCTTAAACATATGTTATTAAAATTAGGAGTGATAAAAACTGGTTTCACGAGTTAAACGGCAAGGGGATTTACACTTGCGAGGAAAAAGTTAGTTGTTAACGTTGGCAATGTGGTGAATATTAAGGATGGGTGTACTGGCTATAAACAGAGTCATTTTCTTGCTTAGAACGCTCAACACACACTCTATGGCTTCAACCTGTAACCATGTTTCCCATCTAGTTATAATTGGTTTCCTGCTTTCCCCATTTCATAGAAAAACTTGAACCCAGCTTTGAAACTTTGATACTACTAAAATATAATTTAAATTATTGTCTGGAAAGAATAATTTCAAACCTAAAATATGGAAAACATTTCTAATTAAATTTGAAATTATGAAAATATATTACTTTTTCCTTTCAGGAATCATCGATAAATATGAACAAGATGTGTTAGCTCAAATATCCTTGTACTTAAACATATGACAAATATTTAATCGTAACGAGTTAAAAATAATATGTATTTATATATAAAACCCTGCATTCCCGTCGGGTCCTGCACTTTTTAAATGTCATGTTAGCTCGGCATCGGTTTGCTTTGGATTGTTAGAGACGAAAGAAGATATTTCTGTGCTTTAGTCTTTCTAAAGGTGGGACACATCCGGGAGGAAGGGATGAGGTGAGGGCAGCCGAGATCCACCGGCTGTGAAGCAGGGACATGATGGCGAGACACTAAGCAATATTTACAGATAGAACACTACGACACCGACTGAAATCCTCCCCTCTCCAAGAGACATATGCCCTCAGAAGAGCCGTTTCCATACCAGAGACCCTGTTCTCCTCAACCTGGCACTTTTCACTCTGTAACACAACCAACGGATTGAAATGGAGAGCGGAAACTGGTGGGAAATAAAATATAAAATATATTCGCTTAAACGATCAGAGGAAAACACGGGGAAAAAAATCCAAGATCACGATAAGAGTCCCATGTTATTAGGCCAGAGCCACCCCGCTTGGCCTAATAACCGTTGGCCGTTCTCTTGTGAGTGATTTCTCTAGTTTGGGGAAAAAGTCGAAGCCACGAACGGTCTAGAGTGTGTGTGGATACCATCCTTTCCCACCACACCAGGATGTAAATGGGTGATGAGCACTAAAATACATTAAACTTTTAAAAATGCACATTTAAAACAGGTCCTTTTAATGTTTGATGCTTATTTTTAACCAATGAATTGCCGAGAATGATTGGTTTTATTTACGGACGCTCCTTAACCTCAGGTCATTAACGTCCCATTCAAATCAGGGCGTGAAACGGCCGACATATTTTGCTCAGAGGCCTCTTCTTTCAGCCTTGAGGTTCTTTATCGTGCAGTAAATGTATGACACGGGACCCGCGGCTTCCGAAGGAAAAAATCCATCGATCCTGGCCGGGTTTGAACCCGCAATCTTGGGTTTAGGAGACAAGTATGGTTACCACTACACCACCAGGACCGACCAATGAATGGCCGAGCTTGAAGCAAACTCGGTGCAGAGTAATTTGTGCTTTAGCGCTTTTCTGTACACGAGTGCTAGTATTTTGGTGCTGTTCCAAATGATGCTTTTCACAAATTATCTGAACGGGTCATGCTCCTTACAAATAGACCACAGTCATTTAATGTGAAACAATGAACAATTGAGAACAAGGTTACTGCGTATTGCAGTACTGGAACTTTCACCTCTTTACAACAGGCCTGGCAGTTCGTTGTAAAATTTAAATCATTAATCATTATTAACACACTAATTATACTTCAGATGGTTTTTATTTAGGAATTTTCATTGAACAACTGTATCATACTAAATTGATACACAATACCGGACAATATAAGAATAGCACAATTTCCGCAACGTGCTGCAAATGAACACGAAAATAGAGATCTAAGATTTAAAAGATGTACATTTTATATAAAGCAGTCATTTAACCGCTTGTAACATACATATTACAGGAATAAAATTAGTTTAAAAATAACACGCTGGAACGTTACCGTATAAATAAGCGAAAAAATGATATTTTTGATAAAAAATTGAATAATACAAAAAAAAAATAATAAAACCCTTTTTGTATTTGCACTTAAAAATTACTTTAAACCCAAGAGAACCTTCCTGAGAATTTCATTATGTTTTTAGGTTGTGATTGGGTTTGGATTCGTTA
The DNA here is from genome assembly GCA_030762175.1 of Metallyticus violacea. Taxonomy (NCBI): domain Eukaryota; kingdom Metazoa; phylum Arthropoda; class Insecta; order Mantodea; family Metallyticidae; genus Metallyticus; species Metallyticus violacea. The sequence goes on along the minus strand of CM060836.1, from coordinate 88,258,420 downwards.
TGGATAAGGTGATCAAATTTTATAAATGGATTGGTATCTCAGGGGTAATTGGTAGAAACTGCATTCAGTACCGCAATTATAATAATGTTTCTTCCTCGACTACAAGCTCAATTTATTAGTTGAATGTTTTTGTGATATACTATCACAGGGAAAGGAGATGATAAACAAACAAAAATATAACACTCGCTGTTCCAGTTTTCACTTTTGCTTCTTTCTAACACTTCTCCCTTTCACTTCAGCACCAAATGACAAACAATAATCTATAGTTCATTGCAACTACTTTTATTAATTCGCATGTCGGTCGGTCTAGGCGCTATAAATATATTCAGCATGGCTTTCTAAATGTCATGTGATTTGCTCTTCCTACACCTAGTTTCCTATTCTTCTTGTGCTAATTTATTATCGCTTAACTCTGATAGGCTATTTTAAAAGATTTTATTCCATCCACCCACAGAAAAATCTGAAGTCTTAGACTCTTGACATAAACAATATATTAAAAGAGAGCCGTAACAGAGATTTTATGATTCCATCTGGATATTTATTGCCTGAGCTTTCCCTACACTGTTAACAAAAGAATTGCTCGTACTTTCCAAATCCCTGAGATCGCGTTTTGTTCAATATCCGGTTGTTTTCCAAGTTCTAGCTGACCTGAAGTAACATTACCTCTTAGCCAAAAAGGTTAGAATGCTTGCCTTTTCGGGGAAACCTTTCCTTTCAATGGTATTTGTCGTCTTTCTTATATTTGTAACAACATGGCCCTTTTAGTGAGTATATTATATAAAAATAATATTTCTAATCGGGCCTGGGATCGATGTTAGACAGTAATTGTCTCAACACTTTAAATGCCCATCTCTTGTAACTTATAGGCATCTAAAAGTACAAACACATTTTTTCTCGATATTAACTTTTAGTATGTTTGCTTGTACTCAAAACTTATTTTCTACAAAAAAATTATATAAAAGCTGAATATTATTTTGAAACATTTGGCAGACATATGCATACATACATAAAATAAACAAATAAATGTTTATAACAACGGGGGAAAATTGACAAATTAAGTAAAAAAATTTGCGAATAATAATCTAAAAAATATATATGCAAAATCTAAAATCTCAAGATTTAACTATTAAAATTTTCCAAATTTCACTTCCGTGTCCCTGTTGATTGTTCGCTTACTGACATTTAGAATTATCGACCGTATTACTTAATACTTGCCACCTGAAGAAAATTGTAAGATATTTATAAATTCTAAGCTAATTTTGGTATAAACAGCTATTTTAAGCAATTAAATAGGCAAGACAGACCAAAAAGGCATTTATAGGCACTAATATACTCCTTTTATGTTAAAAAATTTGACCTGAATTAACTTTTTAATTTCAATTTAATCATGAAAGGAAAACGAGAGATATTTTAGGCAATGTATTCAGTTTAATAATGGCATTCAGCGAGGCGCAATTCCATTACAAGTATTAGAGAAAAATCTTTCAACAGATGCAATATTGTCGGATGGATTATTTATACCATCTCACATTCACCTCCAGCAAATATTAAATCAACTGCAATAGGGGGCTGCCGAGTCAAGACGATCTGCACAAAATACATCACGTCCTTGCCGAAATGTCGACACCCTACGTGCTACCGTTCGATATGGTAAAGCATATTGCCACATGCTGCTCTTCCATGCGACGCCTATGATTTGATGCACGTCCGTTGTTCATATTTCAGGGTATTGTTCTTTGCGAGTATTACTGCAGATCTTCATAGGATAACGTCTGTTAGTTGTACAATAGCAATACCAACGTAACGAATGCGTTGCAACCATGCTCGTAGTTAGCAACGCGTAATTGCTATTCCATATCTTCAAATGCCTTACGCTTGTGAAACACTAATTTTATCTTTATGAAATACCGTTAAGGATTCATTCATAAGTGTATCTAATAAATGATTACATTTTCATGGGCTACTAACACTACGGTTTACGTGTATTTGTTTTGGGAGAAGCCAATCCTCAAGGCCGTATAGTGTATGTGCAGGTAGCATCATTTAGTTTGTAGAATATCCAAAAAAAAGTCTGCTTTAAATAAACTAATTGAAACAATGGCTTAACATTTCCAATAAATGCTTAAGATAAAGGTTTTAACGCGAAAAACATTTTACCACAGGTATAGTTACCTATTGTCGAGGTCAAGAACTTTTCAAACCTCCCTCGTATATCTGCGACTTACACGGTTCTGAAAATATTTAAATATTCATCCAGTTCAAAACTACAGAGAAGAAGGGCCTTGCAGTTTGCATACAAATGAATAGCGGTAGATGGTAGAAATTAGTACTTATGTTTTCAAAGTAATCCGTTCACTTTACAAGCTGAATCTATGACTAAGATAATTTATTTATATATACACTTTTGTACGCCCTTCACATTCCAAGATTATATATCTATATACAGTGAGTTTATTTGAGTTCGGGCCAGCAGAGCGCATACTGAGAAAATCCAGTCGTCAGGACAGTATAATGCATATACAGATAGAGGGTAATTGTGTCAGCGAGCTGCTGTGTATTCATGTGTCACTCGGAGCTTTCACTGTGTGTAAACTGTGTGCTATTTGTTCTTCATTAGTCGCGCAACATACAGGCTTGAAGAACGAGTTCATTTAAGTTATTTGGTTTATTTTCGAACGCTCTTTAACATCTCAGGTCATCTGCGTCCCATTCAATTCAAGGCGTGGAACGGCACATGAATTTTACTCAGAGATCTCTTCTTTGAGGCTTGAGGTTCTTTAATGTGCCGTAAATCTACGATGTCCTGGGATTGAACCCACGATCCACTTCCGCTTCCACTAAACCACCAGGACCGACGTGAAGAAGGAACTTTTATGTGCGATACAAATGTGAAAAGTTGTTTAAAAGTTACGAGAGACAGAATCTCTCAGTGACTAGAAACGTTTTATGAATCTCTGTGTCCTTCCGAAGAAAAGTAAGATAAAGTTGATTTTTCTCTCGCAGATGCCGGTTGCATTATAAGTTTTAAATACAACATCATTTTTATGTTTTCACATAAATACAAATATGAAGCTCTCTAGAAATATAAGTACTATAATACTCGGCGACTCTATTTCCCTTTTTCCGGTTGCGACAGCAGCACTTCTCCAGTAAGCTGTGGCGCTCAGGCAGCCCTCAACTCAAATAACCTTTCTGTATAAGCCGCAGTCCAAGAGAGATCTGAATAAATTTAGCTCCCTCCACAAAGCGCAAACTTCCAACAAGTTGTTCCAAAATGTTTCCAGCCTTTAACCTCAAAATTAAGAGCCTTTTTTTTTTTTTTTTTTTAATAATGGCTAACGCTTACTTTTACTGCTGAGGCATCACAAGCGGTAAATTAAGAGCTTGTTCTTTGACATTCACGTCATAATTCATGTGAAATGCTATCGATAGTTTCCAAAGTGTAAGTAAAATACCTTCAAGATCAGTCACTGATTGTGAGCTTCTTTAAGCGACAAACTTAATACCAAAGCTTACTTGTCAAATGAACTCACTGTGATTTGGTGTTTTTCTTTCAGTTAGCAGACCGTGGCCCGCGATGAAAGTGACACCAGCAACCTTCCTGTTTGGATTCTTAGTTGCAAGTAAGTTAATGTGCATTTTCCTGGTGCAGGATGTGAAGAGTATAACAAACATGCTTGAAGGGGGTTTTGAAAAATGCTGGTAATTGACTACTTTTTAAATACATCGTTTACATAATTTATTGAAATTTTGAATTGCTTCTTATATAACATGGCATTATAAATTAATATGGGACACTGCTTTCGGATTACTAATCCCCCCTCCCCCTTCGATTGCAGTCACAACATGGCAACACTGCAGATCCAAGAATCAGTACAGCGATATTCAACTGTTGTGCTGCCTGTGTTTCAATAAGTAACATCAACTGTTTATCTTTGAATATGAAACAAACGACGTCAGCACAGCATATAAAGTAGGGACGGCTTATGTCGGCACCTTTGATGTTGTTGCTTCTAATTTTGACTGAGAGTTAGGTGTACTACTTTTTAAAGAATCCATCTTATATCCCGGTTATCAGCGCAGCTAAAAATGTGTTTAATATACAGCTGTTAAACGTAGAAGTTTGAGGTTTATTAATTAAAACATTATCTGAAATTAAAATGTAATTATGCAGAACACCGCATTAATTAAGATACGTAAATCGTGCTTTTTACTCTGCTTTTAGGTTTTGGTTGTTTATTGAGGTTTTCTGAATTGCAGTAAATAATTTTTAAGCGTGACTATTACTACTTTTCTGCTAAATTCCTACTTTATATTTAATTGAGAGGGTATAAGCTTTTAATTATAACGACTTTATATATAAAAATTAGGTTAAGAAACAGGCCAGATTAGTTAAGTTTTATAATTACCGCAAATGACAGATCTCTGAAAAGCTCTTTACATATAATACACATTACTTCATCATCAAATGGGAGAAGGAGAGATGAATATCGAAAAGAAATATGCAAAATTACTATATAAAATAAGTAATTATCCCATAGAAAGTTTCACTGCACAAATATCACTTCGAGTTGTTCATTTTCTGTGTTCAATTTCTTAATAGCATTTTACCACAAGACTGCCCATAATATGAAATAATAATAATAATAATAATAATAATAATAATAATAATAATAATAATAATAATAATAATAATAATAATAATAATAAGGTATCACGCTGATTTTAAAATTTACCCAGTGGTGAAAAAGTATAACAGTAGAAATTCTAGTCATTTGGCCAGGTAATCCGATTTAGCATCAAAATTTGTATTATTGCCGTGATCTGTGCAACAAGAAAATTATTTCAAACTTTAATGCATAAGAGCGAGTAGTGCCAACATAATTGTCAATCTGTAGTAAATATTTTGAAACGCTTACATTCGGCAATAATATTCATACGGTGCCATACATGTACTTGATCTGTTTAATTTATTAAAAAAGTAGCAATACATGTTTTCCGTTTGTATTCAGTTTGTCGTTCTTGTATTTATGCAGAGCCACTTGCAGGAGAACACAGATGGTAGAGTCAGAATTCGATCCTGTAAATTTCTCAAGCATTTCCTGCAGTCTATAAGCTGGCAGTTTAGTAATGCAGAGAATCTTGAAATGTTATTAATTTATTGAGAATATAGGCACAATAATTATGTTTACAATTATTATTGTCACATTACAATAATAGTATAACAGACAATTAAGTAGAGGCTATAAAATGTAAATGTTTGTCTTTTCTGTTACTTTTTAAAATGGATCATTCCCTAATAATTTGGCAACAGCAAAATTAAAATTACAAACTTTGGGCTGAAACTTGATCATGAACCTCCCCACGTGTATATATTTCATAGCTAAATTATAAAAGAAAATGGTATCGAAAACATTTAGCAGTTGTCATTTCTTTAATAAAATCCCTTATTTTTCTTAGGTACAACAGAAGCTTGGCCGGGATCGTCAACAACCTCGTTCCCTAATTCTGGCAGGACATCGTTGCCTTGCAAGTCCAGAAAATACAACTATGATAGCACGGTCTGCGTCTGCAACGCCGATTATTGCGACACCGCCCCTGTTTATACTCCCAAAAACAACAAGCAATTCTTCCAGTACACTTCCTCAAGAGATGGTGATCGTCTGAAAGTTTCCTCACACAGCATAGGCACCAACATGCGCCATTGTAAGTACCACTGAGTATTTACGCTAGGTGATAACTGACAACAGACAGAAACTAACCTTATACTACTACAACATATAAAGACAACTGTTTTTGTGAAGTATGACATATAAATTTTTCATGCAAAAATTCCCCAAAGTTATTGCATTGTGTTAACTTTTTTTTATAGACACAGCTCTCAAACTCCTTAAAAGGAAAAGAACTGAACAATAGATCATTTTAAAACTTGCCATATTAAATCATTTTCAAAATATAGTTAATAACTTATAAAATCAATTGTATTCGTATTTAACGATTTCCTTTCAAAGGCAATAACAAAAATATGGAAAATTGTAAATTATTAAGACAAACACTTTTCAGATTTGTGCTCCATGGTAGATGAAGATAGAAAAAATATTTCATACCTTGAAGTAGACTCCTTATATCTGTGTTGCCCGCCGATAGAGCTATTACACAGCCAGCACTCTCAAGTCAAAGTGATACAGTTGACTTCTCGCTCGATCACGTGAACGCAACTAAAGCAGATGCCGGAGTATGCTACAGGATACTCCGCTCATGTGTAATCTCCGCCCCGCTGTGTTGTCAGTTATGGCACGCACTTGATATCTGTAAATTAAGAGAGTTGGATTTCTAATTTACGCTCCAAAATTATTTAAAATACAATTACGACAATATTATAATCGGAATATCTGAAAGGCTTAAAATTGTGAACATTCGTCGTTGATTTACAATGGATTCTCGCTATTCAGCCCTAAACAAAATACAGCAGGTAATAAACATTTAAAAAAAGAATAATAAAATGAAACAAAACCATCCTGCACTGGATGACACACATGTATACCTTGATCGTCATACGTCAGAATGACCACGACTTTTGTTGGTGAATAAGTTTGGCGAAACATGTGTGTGCGTGGTGACTCAGGGTGACACCATTCACTGAAATGTCGCTTGAGTTCTGGTTCATTCGCCCTTGCCAACGTTTCATCGATTGCAATGATGCGATTAAATACGGTAATCCCTTCTTCCTAAAATTTCGTCAGAATGATACGACATGTTTCGAGTGAGTCCACTGCTGTACCTACTTAATTGATATGGCACACACTTTTTCTGCCTGTTCAGGTCATCCCGTAAATGCGGTGCACTGTTTTTGCCGGAATTCCTGTTTGCTCTTCTAATTCCACAAGTGTCGAGCTCCTTTCTCGCGTAAACATCCACCATGATCCCGTACATCCTTGTCTGCGGACACAGGACGCCCACTGCGCTGTATATGGGCAGTCGACATTCTGCCCCTTTGGAAGACCTCTGTTCGATAGGACAGGGTGCATGCACCCAGTGCTTCCCGTAGCTTTTTGTGGCAATAGCTTTCATTCCTACCGCGGAGAAAAGCTATTTTCACATATGTATGTTGTCCACTCTTAGTGATCTCCATTACTGATCAATGTCGTTCACCAACTGAACTTCGAGGCGTGCTGGGGCAGCAGCGTTGCTCGCATACATCATCTGGTGGCTTCATTTGAAAATACACTCCACACAATTTCAATTGTATGTCTTACATTTTTCTTGTTACTCCTTGTTCCTGAGAAAAAAAGCGATTGCCATGACTTATGACTTTTCCTCGTATACACTTGGTATGAATTTCTTTTGCGTTAAACCATCTTTTACAAAGAACGTTTTTACTGCACAGTACTCAATTTTATACGTTTTATGGAATATGCACAATCCTTTTTTTTTTTTTAGAAAGATTTATTAAATGAACGTTTTGAAACAATGAATCTATATTTCAAATAAATGCTTAACACAGATATACCAACGTAAAAACATTTATCCCTGTTAATTGCATAACCTAAGATTGAGGCCAAGAATTTTTTCAGACCACCCTCATATTTTGTGTCAGTCTGATTAGAAACAGTTCATAGCTAGCTGCTATCTATGCATTTTATCAAATGAAATTAATCCACTAAACTTCTCTCGTATAGCTCCTGATCTCAACTGCTTCAAATTCACCGTAGACCATAAGACCAAATATCAGAAGATGTTAGGATTTGGAGGGGCTCTTTCTGACTCGGCAGGGCTGAATATATTATCGCTACCTAAAGGTGTGCAGGACAAACTTCTTGGGTAAGTAAACTGTACAAATCTATATAATAATAAAATAATAATAATAATAATAATAGCAATAATGCTATAGGACAGATGAAAAGTGCATACATTCAGGCAAGATGTTCACCCCAAAAAGTTATTGTCCATCGTAAAGAAATCCTAACAACAAAAGATAGCCCTGTCGATAAAAACTCGTGCTCCTATTGTTTATATCATTATGTCTTAACATAAACGAACGGGTATCCTCTATTCGCTATCTTAAAATGAGACAGTACAGGCTAATTTTAATTCCGAACGTCCGTCACCCAAGTAAGAAAAGGAATATATATATATATATATATATATATATATATATATGTACTCGTATGTAATGACAAATGAGCAAATATATCAATAATGCAATATTCATGCATTATTTACAACACAGCTAATTATTTTTGGTATGCGCCCGAGACTGAAGTAAGAGGGCGGGTCGAGGTCGCTCCAGTTGCCGGTTCCGTCGATACACAAATCTGTATCATTTCTACTTGCACAATTTTGCTCACTAATAACATGCACACAATATTAGCTTTATTTCATAATCAGTACTAACAATGGAACAATTTAGCTCTAGAAGATGTAGTGATTTGAAATATTGAGGAGAAAAAAAGAAGAAAAAGAAAAAGAAAAGAACCTACCCCCTCATTCTCTGTGATCTTACCAAAACATTCGATTGCATAATATCAGAATTACTAATATGCAAATGGACATTATGGCTTAGATAAAAACAGTTTAAAAATATTTTATTCGTATTTAATATGAATAAAAGCTCAAAAATATCCGAACTGCGCTAAAGAAATCCTAGCAAAAAGATTTAGTAGACCGATTAGCTCTGACTTCCGTTGGCGGCGCGGTTTCTGTGCAACTATTTAGATGGTAGTCTATCTCGAGCAGCACATAACATTATTCCGTGAACCTTTACTGAGACTTGTGAGATGATAAAGGAAGTTTATGGATTGTATTGCACTCAATGTAAATGTGGTTTAAAAGCGATTAGGTGTCCATTGTTGATGACCGGCGTCCGGATGCCCAGCAACGTCAACTGATGACATCCATACGGCCAGAATTAATGAAAACTAACGCCTGAATTTTCAAGAAGTTCCTGAAGAGCATATTTCAGTAAAATCGTGTCATGAAATGCTGGCAGAAAAGCACAGTTTACCCCTCGGCTTTTGACCCAAGAACAGAAAGACAACCTGGCATTTGCAGAACTTGAAGTCCAACAGATGGACCGGAATACAGACGATATTAATTTAAAATATTGTGTTTTGCTGTTTGTAGTTGTACTAGGAAATTAATTTAATAATAAAATTACGTATTATTTATAACTCGTTCTTAAATCCCCGTAATCGTATTTAGGTTTATGGTAAATCTTCATTTATAACTGTTTGCCCTCCATTTCTACGTAACTGTAAACTTCATCACAACGGCGCAGTATATTACTAGCTAGGATTGTGGCAAAAAGTTCAGCGAAGGGGATTCGTTTTAATAGTGACTGATATATTTGTAGCGTAAAAATTGGTCGGTCCTGATGGTGTAGTGGTAACCATACTTGCCTTCTAAACCCAAGATCACGGGTTCAATCCCGATCTGGGTCGATGGATTTTTTCGGGCGAAAAATCTTAAGTATGGCTCCCTTCGGAATGGATGTAAAGCCGTGGGTCCGTTCCATTTACGGCACGAAAAAAAAAACCTCAAGCCTGAAAGAAGAGACCTCTGGGTCAAATATGTCGGCCGTTTTACGCCCTGAATTGAATGGGACGCTGATGACCTGAAATGTTAAAGAGAGCCCATAAAAAAAAATGATAAAGATTGGAGGTTTAAGCTTATATACAACAGATATAAGAATATGAATCATGCAGCATTACTTTCTTTAACAGTGCTTGTAATTTAATTCAATTAACTTTTACATTATTAAAGTCACAATGCCATACTTTTAAACACGAAAAAAGTTTATGATAGCATTACAGAGTTGTTTTCATGCTATATATATATATAGCATAAATCAGACTTTCCATTAATTTCGATATTACAGTCCACGCTATACAAAATGCCACACTTTAGCACTGTGTAGAAATATGTGATTATGAGTAAATAAAATTCATTGATTGACAGAATACCAACTGATAAAATGCAAACATCTTGCACTTTTCAAGCAAATGTCATAAATAAAAATATTTTTATATATTTTTATGATAATCTGCTAAATGTTTCACAATATGCATGGTTTATCATTCTTACCAAATAAAAGTTTTAACATATTATTTTGATGTTGAAAAAATAAATTTCCATAAGGTTTCTTGCACAGCTCTGGTTGACAGAAAGACGATGTAGTAGCTTGGTAACTGTTGTAGGATAAATGCCACCTCTCTCATTTTATTTTTATAAAAATATAAAAGTAACTGAACAGGTAAGAACACTAACGAATTCTGTATTTTTACTTATTATAATATTTCACAAATAAGTTAACTGACGGAGAATCTTAGTTTGTTAATGCCTCAGAAGTATGATGACACATAGGCAGCTGAAATCCAAAAGTTCCCCTCCTTTGCTCACCTAATTTTCTAACACTAGCTCGTAAATTAAATTTTGCAAGGATCAATGTCAAACTCAGCGGGAATGAAACAACGATAAACTTTGTAATTTTAACTAAAATACTCTAAAACGTCCACTTTCGCCCTTACAATTGGCCTTAAATCATATTCCAACTTAATGGGCACTACTGTAAGTAGTCCTTGACATAATAGATAGTGTTTTACAGGTTGATATGAAGTAGGAGTACAGCTATGTGAACCCCCGGCCTCTTCAAGTTTGCAGTTTAAACTAAGCAGGTGAATACTAGCACTGCACGACTCTTTCAATAAACGTATGGCCTGTCCGGTACCCAATCGGAAATTTTCTGAGATAGGGATGGTTAGACATTCAGCCTGTAAGAGCAAGTGACGATATGTGCCAACTTATCAGTCTGTAAAGCTACGTCAAGACGATTACATTTACCCCGTCCTGCCAATGGCAAACATGAAACGTTTATTGTATTGTATTACGTTTACAAAAGTTAATCAGGTACAAATACAGTTTCTAAAACCGTTGCTACAGTAGGGAGGGGTACAGCAAATTGTGGGGCTCTTAAAGAGTTTGGTATTTCTAACGAAAGTGTGCATTTAAAAATAAAAACAATTAAACACTGGGGGGATCAAGCCCTTCTTCGAGCAGTCTGTCTTAAGGGAGCAAATAAGGGAAGCGTGGGATACTGGATGGGCATCGAAAATAAGGAAAGGCTTATACAAAATTGGATTGGGGTATATTTAGTTAAGGGGAGAGGACATTACATGAAATAGTTGGAAAATAGTTGACAGACGTTTGCAAGATATAGATAGGTAAAATGCGCAGAAAAGGTATCGCTTAACCTTCAGGCTCAAGTACATACGGTGTGGGGGAGGGACATTATCTAGATATCTGTGGCAGAGAAGAAAGAAATGGTCTCATATGGCTCAGGTTAGGGGATTGGGAAGGAAACAAAACAGTTAATGCTCTCGGGGAAAGAATTTCCCCACTGTGCGGAGAAAGCGATACCTGGAGGCGTATTTTGGCAGAACGCAGGGAAACGGAGATTTTAAGAAATGAACATTTATCACCGCAATTACTGAATGCCAATAGAAATTTGAATATTTGCCGGGAAGTGTTGGTGCATGCGAGATACTTACACAATTTGGGAATATTTCTAGAGAAGACCTAACAAAGGAGATTTAATGGTCATAATGAAGAGGGAGGAGTTGGAGTGGGGGTGTGAATAAATAGAAGGGGGCTCAAGAGTAAGAGTTCTATTCATGTTTATATATTTGTATATAAATTATTATTAGAAAACGTAAATATATCGAAGTATTTGTTTATTTGTATGTATTCATGTAGATTTGTATGCACGTAGGTGTGTGTGTGTGTGTGTATATGTAAGTGTGTGTGTGTGTGTGTGTGTGTGTGTGTGTGTGTGTGTGTGTGTGTGACACTTTTAATTGTTATAAGGACGACATTAGTATATACGGCCGTAAGACCCATGCGACAGTTGTATTTATTTGAATGTATTCTAAAATGTATAATAAAACGTCCATTATTACTAGTTAACCAGGTGGTATTATTTGTCATTAGAAAATATTTCGATGGTTTTTAAGAACCTGAAACTGTTTGCAAACAATATTTTTCATATGTAAACGAGGTATAAAACTATATATATTATAAACTCTCCACAGGTAGGCACAAATCTTTATAAAATACACCAACTTCCAAATTACTGAACACCTTAAAACTAACCGTCATAGACGGGGCAGCATCATGCTTATCATCGTCTATTTTAATGAAAAGGGCATAGTCTTCTTTAGCAATAGTTATAAATGTGAGTGCCTGTCTGTCTTAACCGCTCTTGTATTGGAGTCAAGACACAATACCATTCAATAAAATTCTCATCTCACCTAAACCCGCTTTATACGTTCTTCCGGATCTTTCCTTTCCTTACTGTCATATATGATGGTAGATTAGAGATATATGCCCAAAGAAAATTTCCTCCCTAACCACAGATTTTGGTACGATATGCTTAATAACACAGCACGCTACAGTTTCATCATTAACTGCAAAAATTGCCCGATGTATACTGTTTATCCACTCCTCATCTAATTACTGCTATTTAGGAAATGTAAATATTGTATTATGCGGTGCACTGCGATAATTAACACTACAAGAGCAATCCATGTTGTACCAACACTTTCTATTAAACAAGTTTCTGGTGCGATATTACTAAATCAACATTAACTTAATAAATAACAAAAAAGTAACCTGCTGCTGTTAATTTACTTCCATCTATTAACCACTGTAATAAACCAAGTAACTGCAACGAAATAAATTAACAAATACATGTAATTAAAAGCACGAACAACATAACTTGTAATAGGTCTTAGCCAAGTTATGGCCACCGCTGTGCTCTACACATTAATAATTGAAACGGAGGTAGAGGATGCAACAGTCTACGCGGCTGGAAAGCAAGGACATGTCTTTCTCAGTCTTCATTCTGATCTATATTTTTTATCAATTTTAGAATACATTCATATTCCAAATGAATGAATTTTCTTTTCATTTTTATCCTTTTGTCTTCAGGAATTATAAATACCGTTTCTTAATTATTTAGTTTATAAAATGTTCTATGTTAAACCTTATTCGCGCATCAATGTCTTATGATCAACAGCGAAGCGGTGGTTGAGACATCGGGATATCGAAATTGACGGAAAATCTAATATATACTAACTATACCACAAAATGGCTTTGTAATATTCCAATAAAATTCTTGTTAAATTTTTGGTGTTGTGACTATCAATAATATAAATTATAATTATATCCACATGCAATATTAAAAAAAACTTATGTTTCACCATCACACATTCTTAATTTTTTTGCTGCATTATAAGTTCAACCCTCTGGCAATTTTTTTACCGTGAAAATAAATTAATCACCCTTGAAATAAATTATTAACATTTCACTGAGCATATTTTCTCCCCTTTCTACATAATGCTAATAAGATGCTGGGACGTTCCGCTGCAGTGGACTTACATAGAAATAGAGTGGAAAATAGTTCTAAATAAAAAAGTTATAAACCTATAATAGTATGCTCCGCGGTAAATATAATATGATTAAGGTAGTTTAGAATGAGCTTTAAAATTAACAAGTCATAGTAAATAGTATTTACTGTTAAAATATTTACATTATTCCACACTAATACAATAAAACCAAAAGTTACGAAATACCGCATTTCAAAATGACTGTACGCATCCGGGTCTTCTGTTCTACAAAATTCCAGAAGAGAGAAGACATAATCAACTGTGCTGAGATCTAGGTTAGCCTATGCAGCAATAAAAACACCATGAAAGACTCGATTATCCGACATTCCGTATTATCCGTGATAGTGGGAGACTGAATTTTTACTTTTCATGGGGACTGTAGGCGCTGCGACATTCTCTTCAGACACTAAAATTTTATTCAATTTCGCTTTATCAAGTTATTAATACTGTCGACTGTAAACAAAAATGCATCATAAAGCATTCCGCCACCCGGCAGATGTACTATAATTTTAACGTTGTTTCTATGTACTTATGAGTTCAAAATAAAATTAAAAAACATAACGTATATAACTGATTTTACATTACATTTTTGAACTTAATATTACAAGAGAAATAAATATTTAGGGCAAAAAAAAAAAAAATTCCGACCGCGACTCGAATTTTTCGAAAATTGTTTCTTAATAACACAACGTTGAACGTTGTTTCTAAATAGGTGCGGATATCGACATTCTACTGTAATCAATAGCATAACCTTTGGTTATAACTAGAAACAGAATTTTATAGTTTAGCTTGTTGCAACTTTATCAGCAAATCTTTCCATCTGGCTAGCGGTTTTCCGATTGTCTTAAAATCTAATGCAACTTTGGCAGTCTTTTAATTTCCATTTGATCCACATTATTTTCCCAGCTATTCCCGTATACCTCTATTTTGTTGTTTTATAGAATATATCTGTAATTTTCTCCTTATATTTTAATTCCTTACTAAGCCAATTCCGCTTAGGCATTTTCAGCATATTTCAGAATCCGTGAAAAGAGAACCAGATTGACACATGTTAAATATTCTATTCTATTATCAGAGAAAAATGTTAATGTTTAATACATAATAGATAATTTAATGCCTATATGTGTAGATCTTACTACGGCCCTGAAGGTATTGGCTACAGCTTCACTAGGGTTCCTTTGGGAGGTACAGACTTCTCAACGAGAGAGTATGCCTATTCCGTACAAAACGGAGATGTCTCGATGAAAACGTTCAAGATGTCAGATGAAGATTACAAAATTAAGGTAATATTTTCTCTATTTTAATCAATATTTATTATGTTATGCTTAACGCAATATCTCATCCACCTTTTCATTTAATGGTATAATGTGTGTGATAAACGGACGCAAACTTAAAGCTTATAGGAGAACTTTTACAGATGCCTCTGCTGAAGCGTATTATACAGATGAGTCCTCAGGAAGTTAAGTTACTTACCACGATATGGGCACCTCCTTCTTGGATGGTAGAACTCAGGAACGGAACTCGTGGTTTTACGCGGCTCAAGGACGAAGACTATCAAGCCAACGCCAATTACATCACCAGGTGCGTAGTGTTAATAACTGCCCTATATCACAAAATTTCTGCTTCTACCGTTTAAATTACAGAACGTCCAATTATTTAATGATCGACTCTATGGTGCGGGCTACAGGGGCCGATAAGCCATCGCTCACGGCTTGCCGGATTATACGTGGGGGGCGGAGCAACACAAAAGTTGGTGGTAGAAACACTACAGTGACAGTCTAATGAATTCTTACGCATTTAAAAAAGTTATGTACTTTTTACTCAAGGTCTGCTTTCTTTTTCCATACCTTTCTGACATTGGCTTATTATCTAAATTTTCTTTGAGAAATTAAATTGTTATTTTGACGGACGTTTATCTCTAATTCGTCTAAACAGCGTGGATTAACTAATTTATAAATCGCATTGCAACTTGGAACTCGAACACTCGGCAATTTCTCTTCAAATAATCTCACAGCACGAGCAGCCTTGGTACGAATATACCAATTACGAACAATACATTAATTAGGCCCATTTAATATGGTTAGACATGTATTTATTTCGCTATTCAAACGATATTGACTGAGTGGTTCAACTTAAGACCAACGTAGCAGTTCGATAAACTCCGCCAGCCACAACTCCTACAGTCCAGCCTGCCATCAGTCGATGCAGCCCCTCGTTGGCGCGCGGTCATAAGATAATTGGATGAACGGATAATACTCTGAACTTTTTTCATCCGTATACTTCAGCAACCTCCCAATTGTTTTAGAAAAATATACTCGATAAATCACTTAAAACTACCACCACGAATATTTTAGAAAGTTCTATTGATGGTACTATAGTACCGAAATAAACTTCTGATAAAACAACAGAATTACAGAGATTCTAACAATTTCCAGTAAACTATTACATTGTTTAACAAAATTGGAACAACACCTATTGACTTCAAGAAAATAAAACCAGAAGGGATTAGAATGTCAATGAAATGTTTGCATAATCTTAGGCCAAGTACTTTACGAAATATTTTCATATGAAGGGCCTTGGACTTTCAGATTCATTTAAAAGAATTCCTATAGGCAAAAAGTATACATTGCCTGCTTTGTTGGGAGATTACTCTTTATTAGTCGTAATGATTGCATGTTTAATAAACTAAACAACAGAGATGAAGAATTTTTTTCCGTTTGTATAGACTGAAAAATAATTAAAATATATAACAAATAGAAATATAAGAAAGAGATTGAGTACACAAAGTCTAAAGGGAATGTCATCTTGACAGTGACATACGAGTCATTTGCACGCATAACTATCTGCAAAGTGCAAAACTGCAATTTGTTTCTAACTTTGCAGAAAACGATAAATAAAACTATTTTTGTGTGATGATATAACCCTTTTATTCCCCTCTGGTGTTTCCTATTACTGTAACATTTTTTTTCATCAATTAGAACAATTGCTTTCTATTGTGTGAACCCAAACGGTATTTCGAACATTATTTGGATAAAATTCCAAACTGTTCACAGTAGTGATTCAGGCATTATGTGACCAATTGCAGCGATCGCTTCATTCATCATCCATTTGCGCAATACTTCAAGCATGCTAAATAGTTACACAGAACAAACAAAAGAGTGTTGCAGAAGTTTTCTCGGAAGAGCAGTCAGGTGAAGCTTTGCACTCATATCAGGGACGATATGCTTAAGACTTGTTTAAACTTCACTTTATACAAAACCCAAGTTTCCGGAGTCATTGATAATAAAAAGTGGTAGTCCTGAAGCAATCTCTCCTGTTGGTCAGGTCTCTATCAAACATAACTTTATAAAAGTGATGTTTCGGTAAGCATTATGTCCTCGAAAGCTTGGAAGTAACTCCGCCTTTCATCTGGCTGATCTACCGAGAAGACTTCTGCAGTTGCTGTCGACAGAAAGGGTACAAGTCTCCACAGGCTGATTTCTATGTTTGACAAGTCAGTTCTATGCATTTTTATTATTTCCTACAGCGGTTTGGATGCCTATGGAGCTGAGGGCTTGAAGTTTTGGGGCTTGACTCCACAGAACGAGCCTGGAGATGGGTACTACGTTTTCTTCGGTTTCAACAGCTTGGGCTACTCACCAGCAGAACAAGTCAAGTTTATCGGCCAATACTTAGGACCCACTCTTCTAAAATCTGGATATGGAAATCTCAAGTTGCTCAACAATGATGACCAGCGGTTTACGCTACCTCAGTGGGCCACAACTGTGAGTGCTTTTTTACTGTAAATATTAGTTACGTCAACTGCAGTCAGTTTTTGCGGATTTTAATGATAATTAAATTGGTATTTGCACAACTACATAGAGTGGTTAAAAAGTAATGGTATAGTGCTATGATGTCTAGACGGCCTTAACTATCACAGAAAAGCGACGTACACTCTTTAAATGTAATTTCCTGCCATGTCTACCACCTTCTGCCACATATGTAGAAGGCTACTACTCCATCAGATTGTCCAGCTCTGTTAATGTCCTGAGGTTACCTCCCTACAGCATTCATACAAAATCCACCCTCTAGGAGGTTCTTTAATTTTTGTCAAGAGATCGTAGGCACACGGACTCATATCGGGTGAGTATGGTGGATGTCCCAGTACCTACCAGTTCCATCGACGTAGGAAGTCCGTGACAGCGTTAGCGGTGTGACATGTCGCATTTCATGAAATATGAACGTTTTCAGTGCCAGCAAGCCTCGTCGTTTTCTCTTTAATGCTGGACGAAGGTGATGTTCCAAGAAATTGCAATAGTACGCAACATTTATCCTTTGCGTTTCAGGAACAGCATAAAGTAGTTCAAAACCATACATTTCATACAATTATACAATTCCTGCATAGTGAGCATTTTCTCCCAAGGAAGTCATCTTCTTTCTGGTAACGATTCAGCTGGTATTGTGCAGTTGCATAACGGTGCCTTTGTTGTGCCTCTGTGGTGCCAAAGTGTACTCAACGCTCTACAATATTAAAAAATGTCATAAGGAGTACAATTTTGTGACATACGAGGGATAGGACCATAAGTTTCCGGCCTCACCGATAAAGATTATCGTCTTCATAAAACCCTTATCTGGTGTCAGACCTTATCTGTTAAGTAAATAATTGCAGCTGTAACTTCCACTCCGCTGTGTTCAGTTGTTCAGATATAGTTGCATAAAGAAGGCTATGTATGTGTAGAAGATTGTGACATGTTTAAAGTGAAGTATCGAGCGGTTATTAAGTTCTTCACAAAAGAAGGACTTTATTCCAAATGAAATTAAACAGCGAATGGAAGGTGAATGTGCAGAAGCATCCCCTTGACATTCTACCGTAAAAGAATGGGCCAAACTTTTTCCAATAGTTCTAGAAAGCATTGAAGACGAAGAGCTTGCAGCTCGGCCCTTGGAGGTGCCCACTCCTGAAAACATCGCTCTTGTGGAAGGGGAAATTATGGAAGACCGGCGGCTCAAAGTTACAGAAATATAGCAAGGTTGGCCTTTCTAAAACAACAGTCCTTCGAATCATTCATGAACATTTAAACATCAATAAGGTTAGTGCAAGATGGGTGCCTAGACTTCTTTCCTCAGGCCAAAAGCAGCAACGAGTCATCTGTTGTCAAGCATTTTTAGAGCTCTACCGTCACAACGAGAGAGAAGTTCTGCAAACCATTGTTACAGGAGATGAAACTGGTCCTTTACTATAATCCCTTGTCCAAAAGAGAATCAATGGAGTGGCGTAAATCTGGAGAAGTATCGCCACTAAAGGCCTAGGTCACTCAGTCAACCTAGAAGATTATGGCCACAATCTTTTGGGACTGTGAAGGAATTCTCTTCAATGGCTTTAAGGAGAGGAACAACACAATAAATGCGGAGTACTATGCTGGCCTACTGCACAGACTACGTGCTTCCATCAAAGAGAAAAGGCGAGAAAGCTGAGTGGTGGTGTGCGCTTTCTTGTCAACGCGCCTGTGCATACAGCTCTTGTTTTAAAGGAAGCTGTGAATAAATGTGACTTAAAAGGAGATAGACCATCCCCCTTGCTGCCCACATGTAGCTCCTGGTGACTATTTCCTCTTCTCAAAACTCAAGAAGGACCTTCGAGGAAGGAAATTTAAATGTGACGAAGTAGTGATGGATGTATTTTTTGGATTAGGGGGATTGAAATGTTAATTAAAAGATGTAAGAACTGTATTGCAATAAAGGGTAACTTATTGAAAAGTGAAATATAATTTTTGTCTTTATCATACCTAGAAAATGGTTAGGGAACTTATGGACCTACCCTCGTATGCCTGCTTTGCGGCTAGTCCACACAAAGTCATCGGCGATCAACATCCAACAGCAAAGCAAGGAATTGAGTCGTGTAGTTGTCAGTTTGGGGGTCCTGAACGAATGTTGTTCTTAATAGCATCCCTGCCTGCACGTAGCGCTTTCATCTATCTTGCCTCTGTGCGATATGGCAACCCTGCATCACCACTTGCTTCAGGTCGTCCCTGATAATCTTGTGCACCATGATCTCGATTAAATTTTGAGTTTTCGAAAACATATTGCTAGAGCACTTGCACTATCTACATCTACTTCAAAGCACCGCAGCACCTCTTGAATAATTATACAGCTGTTGCCACTTGCTGCTGAAGGTCATCGAACACCCAGTATCGGATCAACACAACCCTCTGACTTACAAGGAAGCGACCGCTGCTGTTTGCCAGAGTTGCCACTACTTTTATCCAACCAGCACTAGTATTTATGCTCAATGTGCTAATTATGATTTTGGACAAGAACTAAAGAAATTGTATCATGGTTTACAATTTAAAGTATAATTACAATCGTGAACCAATTTTCTATGGAAATACAGGATCGTCATTTTCATTATTATAATTAGTTATATTAAAAGTAAAATTGAAATACATATTCCTAAAATTAAACAACTACATTCCTAAGGGACTAACAATAGGATTAAAACATTAAATGTTCGAGAATACATATAGAGGCCATGCTTCTACATCCAATTACATTTCATTACAGAAAATGTTCCTAAAGGAAGATCGTGATCTTGCTATTAAATATCGTGCCTACAGATCCTAGTTATTATTTATGTACATTATTTAAATATTGAGACAGGAATTACTTTCCCCTGGGCATACCTTGCAGTTCCAACATGTCTTTGTTTCAGATACTGAGCGATCCAGAGGCATCAAAATACGTAACCGGTACCGCAGTTCATTGGTACTACGATTTCGATGAAGGAGTTGGTCCAGATCGACTTAGCGCACTCCATAATAGATTCACGGACAAGTTTATACTGTACACCGAAGCCTGCATCAGTAAGTAATTCATTACTTGAAGGAATGCATCTCGCCACGTCCAAAGTGGTTCAGTCAGAGCGAATGTCTGAAATTGATTGCTTATACAGCAAAATCAGTTTAAAAATTCCGCAACTTAGATTAGTCGACCTGCGAACCTAGCCCCTTCCAATCGCTGGCTGATTTTGCATGCGTGACGCCATTCCGTCTTCCAGTCAGTTGCGAGCGGATTCCGACAGAATCGGACAATTGCGTTGTACAATTGAGATTGAGATTGAGATTGATAATTCATTCTACGAGTATAATGCAGTAATGCTGTGCAATGATGAGATTTTCACCGCGTCATCTTATATATATGCCATACATTAGGCACAGAAAATCGTGTGCCAAAACAAGACAGACGTTTACGTAGCCCTTTCCAACATGAAAAACAATATTAAAGTTAGTACAGATGATTAATGAAACAGGTTCTATGACTGGCACAGTCTACTCATCAACTCACGACGGAATTGCGCCATATATTTGATTCGAGAATTATTGGTCCTGATTTATGACCTCCTCATAATGAATGAATGAATGAATGAATGAATGAATGAATGAATGAATGGTGTTTAACGCCCGTTTCAGCTACAGAGGCACCACAGGCGATGGACACTGAAGATACTCGAGATGAAATGATACATTGGGAAAGGGTTTATTGTTAAGGAAGGAAACGTTCCAGGTCTAAGTTTAGGGTACCTACCCGGCATTTGCCATTTATGAGGACTTAGGAAAACCTGGAAAAAACCTTAGTCAGGGAGGACGGTCCTGGCGGGATTCGAACCCTAGACCTCCCGCTCACGAGTTCGCGTGTTAACGACCTCGGCCACCCGTGGCGGTATGACCTCGTTCTCCAGATTTTAGGATTTGGTATTTTTATATTTAGGGGACAATTGAAGGAACTTAAATATTCGAAAGGAAGTTAGGTGCACTTGTGTTGGGAAAGTGGTGAATGTCAATTAATAATTTTCTAAGAAGACGTGGATTGTGTGTCAGAGAAAATGGGCCATATTTCCACTAGTTATTTTAAGGAACTCTGTTAGTTCATATATTGCAGTTAGGTTTTAAAATGGTGAAACACATGGGCATCGCGAGTCTACGCAGAAAATACCGACAGCAACGCTGAACTGACAATTTTAACTTGCTTTCACTGTATAACATTCTGCTTTTGAATTCTCTACGTGGGTTCCATGCTCTCCTTTTTTTTATTTATTTATTTTTTTTTATTTTTACATAACGACAGGTTAAGTAGTACCTTAGTTAGACAAGAAGCTGAGCTTCACATAGCCTGTGAAAATAATAATCATTTGTTCTTTTTCAGTTCCCGATCCTGGAGAACCCCCCGTTAAGCTTGGGCTATGGAGTAACGCTGAGAGATACGCTACGGATATAATAGAGGTAAGAAAATAAAGAAGAGGGCTCTTTGCCCTAACATTTACCCATCAAAAAAACGCAAATCTAAATTAAGCTGTAAATTTCTTAGTTTATGAAGTTCTGAGTCTTTCATGATGTTGTCGCCCGTTTTAAGACAACTGGCGGGTTGGCAGTCGAGCGATAACTCGCGGGGAAATGCGATGTAATATTCGCGCTACTGATTCGTTCTCGCAATTACGACCATAATTACATTGAAAATAAGTACGTATTTTGTAACAGGAGGTGTTGAAAATGTTGTTTTGCATCATCTGCACATTTTAGAGAGCGCGTCAGTTCATCTTCATTTTAATATAAAACAATTATAATATTTTGAAATAGTATAATCTCTTAGTAATAATTGAAAGCTTTGCATCAGAAAGACTGTTTTATTTCCAAGATTTTGAAATTTTATGAATAATTAAATTTTATTACAAAGGTAAAAATTTAAATCTACTAACTGAAACTCTATCGTTAAAACGCGCACGGTGCAAATGTAGGGAAATTGATTTTTTCTGAAATATGAATTTTGAAGACACTTTTTCTCACAATAACATTTTTCTGTTCAGCATAAAACTGGCTTTAAAAACAAACATTTCTATGCAAAGATTCATGCAATTATTTGAAGTTATGATGGAAACAGTTTTGAAAATGTTCAGTTGTTTTTTCAGTATCGCTTTTACCTAAATGTGAATTTACATTTAAATTCACGTTTTTGTCCTTCGATAAATCAATAAGGGGCCAGATAGGCCCGGCTCCCTCAAAGAAAATGTCATAATTATTTAGCATTTTCTCTTCTACGGGTCTACTTGAAACTCCTCTCTACAGTAGTAGCGGTAGCATGCGGCTCCTGCGTTAGAGCGGGAAGCTCACAACCCACCCCGGAAAATTTTACGCTTTAAACTTATACCTTTATGGACCAGTAAACATTTACAGAGACTTATATTTGTCTTTCTCCAATTTGACTTAGCCGTTCTTCTGCTTATATCTCTGTTCTTTTGGGCCAGCAGGAAGACAGTACATGCCCAGCGCTCGGTATTCTCTCTTTTCTTAGAAATCAGATATTAGAGGGATTACTAACACCAAGCATAATTGACTAGGGATTGTTTTCGCCCTTTGTTTGAAATTGGGTGGCTTCCCCACTGTTTGTCATTGAAAAATTTGACTTTCACAGTGTTAACTGTTAAGTTACAAAAAACGGATATCTGTTTTGTAGCAACAAATAAAGTGTACGTTTTATTGAACACTCCCTTTTCACGTCTAAGTTTAATTGTTAAGTTGGCAGTGAAACGATTTGGACCTCATCAACCAAAATTTATAGGAGCTTACTCAGCTACATGGCACAAAATTTGTTTTGTGGTTTAAAAAAAACTCTTGACTGACAGCGTGTGAAGTGAGAAACGTATCTTGTATATATGAATGAGATTAGAAAAGGAATAGAAAGGGCAAATATAGTTTCTGTAGAGACCGACGAAATGACAGATGTTAAAATTTATTGTGATATTACGATGCATCATTGAGCGTAAACTGATCGGAAGATTCATAACATTTATTGCGTTTCTGAATTGACTGCAGAAGGCTTAAGGCGTACTTTATCAGCTAAATTAGAAGAGTTCCATATAAATGAGAATTATATAGAACAAACGTACAATGACGCTGTAGTTATGAAAGAATATCGGAAAGGAATATTAGTCTTGATAAAAGAGAACTTCCCCTTTGCCTACCCTTCTACAGGAGTCACGAGCCGCCGCGATTATACTTAACCAAAATTATAAAGAGGAGGAGGAAGAAGAAGAAATGATTATGGTGCCAGGTGCTTTCATTTTTAAAATCAAAAATAAATAGATGAACGGATATTTCCCGGTAGCACGTTCATCACGCTGCTAACAGGCTTGAATAAAACTAAACTGAAAGAAATTCAACGAGTTCGCAAACTCTAAACTAATAAAAGATGATTAACTCAAAAGCATCCAATTAAGGAAGCGGACATGGTTGGGGTAGATTTAAAAACCCGTATGTGATCGCACACTAAAGTGTTTCAACCATAACTGGACCAATTTTACAGACATTGAAAAAAATTCTTTCACAGACAAGAAGCTAAATATTTGTTTCTTTATTAATACATCTAATTAACAAATTTTTCATATGTGAAGAGTCAAAGATGATCATCAGTGTGCAGCTAAAGAAGTTCCGACTGTTGTCAATTTTGTTTTCTTACAGATGGCCTAAGAACAAAATCTTCATCAGAGTTTGGAGAAGTGTGTGGAGAAACACCAGACATTCTGCCACATTATATATTAGATTCTTGATAGGGTTGTAATTTAACAGTTAAAGGTGTTTATTTTTGTGAAGGTAGGGATTAAATGGGAATGTATGAACAAGAACTGGCAAGAAAAGTTCTAGGAATAGGATGTTGCATCAAAAATGATGCTGATTAATTTCCAATCCACGTAAAAGTCCTGCAATAAAACTTTACAAATATTTCTATAAGCATACAGTATACGTAAGAGAGCTTAAAGAATATTGTGCATTTGTTGAGGTGGAAACCACAATGAACTCTCTCATAGTTGCACTAAATTCCTGAGTATACTTCCACTGTAAATGGAATTCTGCAGATATCTGATGGTATAAGATCATACTTTTATCTCGGTCATATTTTCCTAGAACAATAACAGAACTATTTGACTTCTGATAGTGAATTTTGCTTGTGGTTTATTCATGAAACTTTCGAGTTTTCAATGTGTCATTTTGGACATATCACAGATACATGCGCTTTTTCTATATATAATGGTTTAAATAGAAAAACAGACAACAATAGAAGTTTAATTCTCAAATAGCAAAGCAAACATTGTAAAAATTAGTTCATGAAGGGGAAATGAGTCAGTTATAGGCTGAAAAATATATAACATTGATTTATGCCATATCTAAATAAGATATGCCAGAATCAACAATGAACAAATGAAGCCAAGATTACCATACGATGTTCTGTAAACAGATGCGATTGACATTACATTATGCAAGCGTTGCTATTACAAAATGGAGCCAAGATTATCTTTTGAACAGCGGAAAGCAATTTTGAAGTGGTATTGGAAAACCGAGAATGTTGTTGAAGTTCAAAGGCAATGGAGGCGTATGTACAAAACAGAACCGCCAACGCGAGTAACAATTGCAGGGATTCCAGACAAATTTCAGACTCATGGTACTGCAAGCAATAGGACGGGCACCACCACATTACCACCGAGATGTACGTGCGTACCTTGATGACAATCTTCCAAGGCACTGGATAGGACGAAGAGCTCCGATTGAGGTTTTTTTAATTGATTTATTTCCGGATGCTCTTTAACATCTCAGATCATCAGCGTCCCATTCTATTCAGGGCGTGAAACGGCCGACAAATTTTGCTCAGAGTCCTCTTCTTTCAGGCTTGAGGTTCTTTATCGTGCCGTAAATGTACGACACGGATCCCATGGCTTTACTTCCCTTCCGAAGGAAGCCATACTTAGGATTTTATGCCCGAAAAAATCCATCGGTCCTGGCCGGGTTCGAACCCGCGATCTTGGGTTTAGAAGGCAAGTATGGTTACCACTACACCACCAGGACCGACTGCTCCAATAGAGTTTTCATTCCATTCTCCAGATCTAACTCCGTTGGACTTCTACTTATGGGGAACTCTTAAGGATGTTGTATACCGTAGAAAACCAGCTACACTGACAGCAGTTCGGGAAGAAATTGAAACAGCGTGTGCTGCAATCGCTGAGAACACATTCTCAATCAGTAGTTCAACGTACTCAGAAATGTATCGACGCCGATGGTGGGCATTTTGAGCAACTGTTGTAACTGTAAAAGTCAAAGATGATTAGTGCTCATCATTTTCTGTTTGTATGAATTCAGTTTTGTTATGTTAACACAGTTTTTTCTTTGCTTGAAGTGTGTATACATTTTTTGGCACTCTCTGTATATTTGCCCAGTGCCACTCCATTGGCCTCATGAACTTGTAGCTTCCCCCTCCCCCTGAACTACCAATAGCGGCTTTTGTGTCTATAGTTACCCTTCTGTCTTCTCAGATTGTCTTCAACTTTTGCAAATTTGCCTCTGTGGCAATCTCCGTTGTGAAGCAGTAAATTCCCACCCTACACAAATCACCCGGGTAGTCACTATGATCAGGAGAATTAAAAATTAATATTAAAAATTAGATGCATAGCATTTGTGAACGAGAAGTGGAAAAACAAGTATCTTTCAAAATCTCACAAAGCCGTCAGTTCACCAAAAACAGAATCTTTTGTAGGCAGAAAGGGCGGATGAGAGTCAAAAACGCCCGATCTTGCAATAACCATGGTGACCCTGAAACTAGCCATGTACCGTTAGGTTCCATTATGTAAGACTTATAAAGGAACATCGACTGTTGCACCCCCTAGAGAAAATATGTTACGCAAACTTCTTGGAAAACGGGAAATCAAAAACAAACTACGATATATCTTTTCGCGCAATAGATTGTAACACCTCCACCTCTAGCCAGAGGAAGCGCGAAAAGATTTACCAATAAGGAGGTTTCGTAACATAAATCGTAGCAAACAGCCAATGAGTAGTACAGAAGAATAATTAAAACAGTTGAATTACGACCTAGGAAGCGTCCTTATGGACTGACAGATGTCGCCAAATAAAACCATTAGCTTGAGAAGAAGTAACGCAGTTGAAGCTGAGAGTTGGAAGACGTCGGTGGGCAGTTTAGAATTGGAAGGCAGTTTTTTTTTTTTTAATGTGAAAGTTGGTTGACAAATTCTAGCTAAAATCGTAAGTTAGTGTGACAGCGGGGAGTTGCAGTTAATGATAGTAAAATAGCAGTAAAAGTCAGTGTGTGAGTCGAAGTTCCTTACCAAGAATTAACATTAACAAAATTAACTAGAACCCCTGAATGTAAACGTGCATCAGAAATAAAAATTTTGTGTGAACCTGACTCGTTTTGTCTACGTTCACATGACAAAAGCCTATTCAAATTACTCGACTCGAGCATTGTATTGCATTCCGAAAAGCCACTAGTGTAAAGTCTCATATAACCGGAGTAGAAGAAGACCGAAACATCGCAACGCAGTCTCGATCTTCGGATTAGCACGTGGAGAAACGGAACGAGAGGAACACCAGAAAGACTTCCAGAGCCACCATACTGCCCCCAAAACAAGCCCAACCCCGAGAACAATTCATCCTACGTATAAATACCTAATTATCAATAACCGTTTTCTCAATCAATTAATCCTATTATATATATATATTTTTTTTTCCACCGCAGTTGGCTGGTCGATCGGTGTTCGTCTTCGATACATGTCCATCTTTCAGAGAACTCCAAACAGCCAAATTGTAAACGGCTTGAAGTGAAAAACACTTCTCACCGTAGATGTGAAGCATTTCTTTATGAATACTCTTTGATTCCATACCTTTTGCTTACAAAAATGGTACACCGGCGGCTCTGTTATATTGAAACTGATGCTTCGCTATTGTAAACATAGATTGTCCCGTGCCACATGTCACTAATTGCCAACGGACTATACTGCCATCTAGTGGTAATAGCCTCAGGTACCCCATTTAAATATGTAGTACTTCAAACTAATCTTTAACTTAACTTAAGGCTTTGCCCTCATATTATAGCGGGGCAAAGCTTGGGCAAATGTCTTAAATTCGCATTTTGTGCGTGTTAAATAACTGTGTAAAATAATTCACAATTTACAGCTCTTTTTCCTTAGGATGATCGGAACTCCCCCGTTCTCCCCTAGTTTCAAAATAACAAGTAATAGGATATGAATATTATGCTCGTTAATCAGTTTTTAAATCATTATTTCAGAAATATGATTTATCAATACCAGTAGCCACAAATTGAATATTCTTGTTACCGAAATTCTTCACCGATGTGACTAGCAAGTATTTTACGGTGTTTCGTATTTGTTGTGCTTTCACCTT
The DNA here is from genome assembly GCA_030762175.1 of Metallyticus violacea. Classification (NCBI taxonomy): domain Eukaryota; kingdom Metazoa; phylum Arthropoda; class Insecta; order Mantodea; family Metallyticidae; genus Metallyticus; species Metallyticus violacea. Next base: position 88,230,762 of record CM060836.1, on the reverse strand, counting down.
TCGACTCCCCCCCCCCCCAAGCTTCCGGGTTATAGTTTTACTCTTCTCTGTAATGTGATAGCATCTAATATTTTTATTCTAATTGGTTGAAAACACACAGGTGGTAAATCACTGGACGACTGGTTGGATCGACTGGAACATGGCCCTAAACCTCAATGGTGGACCCACTTGGGCAGGAAATTTCCTTGATTCGCCCATCATAGTAAACGCCTCAGCTAAGGAATTCTACAAACAACCGATGTTCTACACGATGGCGCATTTTGCCAAGTTTGTGCCGCCAGGTTCCTACCGAGTGGATATGCACTCTTCCAATCCAGGAGGCATAGAAGGCACAGCTTTCTTGAGACCAGATGGAATTATAGTCATTGTGTTTCAAAACAGGTAAGTAACATAAGTATACTATGCAATTTCACAACACCGTTGTATGTGCAACTGTTTATAAATTAATATTACCGATAAGTTTACAAGAGGATCTAAAATTATGCCCTGGTGTGTATGTACACCCTTAAAAAACCATTTAGCCTCACTATGTTTCCGTAATTTAGAAATTAACGTTCATGAATTAATTTTTTCTGTGTAATAAACAAACTTAACTAAATTTGCTAAGCTTGCAATTTAGGAAAACCACGCAATCTACGGGCACCTCCATTCGTTGGGCGATGAACTGATGCCATGCAAATGCAAGATGGCGGTTGTGAGCAAAATGTTTAGTGAAAGGACCGTGTTTATTTGTTGTAAAGTAGAGAAAGACTTGGACAAGATGAAAGGTGACTATCATGGTCAAAGATGAAGTGCATTGTTTTTGTGGAAGGAAGGCATCAAAACTACAGAAGTTTATAGACGTTTAACTGCGGCATGTTCTCAAGATGCTCCTGCACAAAAGACCGTTCACAACTGGGTCAATGGATTCGTCAGCGGCAGGTAATATCTGTTGGTCCTGGTGGTGTAGTGGTTACCATACTTGCCTCCTAAACCCAAGATCGCGGGTTCGAACCCGGCCAGGACCGATGGGTTTTTTTCGGGCGTAAAAATCGTAAGTATGGCTTCCTTTGGAAGGGAAGTAAAGCCGTGGGTTCCGTGTCGTACATTTACGGCACGAAAAAAAACCTGAAAGAGAGGCCTCTGAGCAAATGGGACGTTGATGACCTGAGCTGTTAAAGAGCGTCGATAAATAAATCAATCAGGTAATCTGCTCAAAATATGAGTAGTGTCGTCCGTCAACATCGCGGTCTCCAAGCAACATTGAGATTGTGTCTGATAGACGCATAACCTTTAATGAACAGGAAGGCTAAGGTAGGTCTCTTCCTATCAGTATTCACGACGATATGAATATGAAAAAGGTGTCCATTCATTGGGTTCCTCGGAACTTGACACAGGCAAAAGACAAAAGTGTTGAAGTCTGCGGTCGACTACTGTAAACATAATAGAAAGATACGGATTTTTTGGAGAAGCTGGTGACTGGTGTCACTACCACACTTTATAGAAGAAAGCCCAATCCATGCAATGGAAACATCCAGGAAGTCCCTGGCCCAAGAAAGTTTATGCTACTCCATTTGCGGAGATGAACGCCGTCTTTTGGGACTCTTCAGGATGGACTGGCTTCCTCAAGGAAGATTTGTCAACGGTGAGACTCTTACACGACTTAGACGCATTCAGCAACTGCGAAAGGAAAAGTGGTCGACAGGAATGTTCCTTCAAAATGACAATGCGCGGCTCCACACCACAACATTACGACTGCAAAGTTGGGTTAATTATTGTACCGCACCGGATCTCGCTCCGTCTGATTGTCTTATTTGACAGCATGAAGGCCTCTCTACGAGGTAAAAAAATTCGGCAACAACGAGGAAATTCGGGCAACTATCACAATTTCTGGTGTGACACTCCCAAATGTTGGTTAAGCGAAGCCATGATGAAGTTACCAGAAAGATGGCTACGGTGCGGATATATTGCCGGGCTCAGTTGCATTTAGTTTGGATTCTGCAATCCAGTTGTACAGTATTATATTACACATTAACAATGGCAATACAAAATATTCTGCTCTCATTCCGCTACGCATTCGGAGTTTGTAAATACTACACGGCCATTTGACCTTAAGGGGCGCGCGATTTCCGGTAAGGCTGGAGTTAAAGTTCCACTGACTCAGACAATTGAGCGTGTTCAGTCGAGTTTATCACGCCAACTGTTTCAGTTCCATTTTTTAGGGAGTGCGTATTAATGTATATTTGTGCATAGTGAGATATGCCAAGAGAAAGAGAGATAGTGAGACCTTATATCTATGAGTAATACAGCTTGACCAACATTCATATCATGTGATTTTTCTGAGGGGCTGCATCAAGGATCAAATTTTTGCCCCCGTGTACCTGCGACTATATCCGGACCTGTAGGAGTGTATCAGAGCGGTCTTTCTAAACGCCACTGACACTTTATTTTTAATAGTGTTAAACGGCCGTTTTAATTACTGAGGCACCACAGGCGGTGGAAACTGATGGTACTTGAGACGAAATGATAAACTGGGAGAGGATTTTCAATTTTCCTTTTTTAGGAAGGAAGCGTTCCAGGCCTAAGTTTAAGGTAGCCCACCCAGGCATTTGCCATTTATGTGAACTGAGAAAAACCTGGAAAAACTTCAGCCAGGGAGGACGGTCCTGGTGAGAATCGGACGTCAGAACCCCTCTCACGAGTCCGCGCCTTAACGACTTCGGGCACCTGTAACGGTACTGATACGCTGAGATATGTATGGGAAGAAACGGACTATCATGCAGATGTCTGCACGGTGACAAAAAGCACTTATTGAGAATATAAAACAAGACCCGCATTCTTATTCTAATTGTATTATGTGCTGTGATTTTTACAACCTCAACGGTTGTATTAAATAGTCTTATGTGTTTGTTTTCAGGAATGCTGATGAAAGAAAGGCGATCCTAAAGACTGGGACTGACAGCATGAAGATTCATTTGAAAGCGCGTTCCCTCAACACGGTCCTCTTCTACCCAAAATCATCGACCTATAAGCCGCCCGTCTTCACGGATTTCCTGGAGACATCCTTCGACCATACAGCTAAAGGCTACAAATACTGGTTGGGAGATGACGATGATGATAAATAGAAGGCGATGTTATGAAACAGGATTCGTTTCTCCTCAACGATAAATTAGAGTTGTGTTTGTTATTTAGATAGTTTGATATTTACAATGCCAGTAACACGATTGAGCCTTCAGCGTCCAAAACACATGATGACCTACCAAATAACTTCAGTCATGATCCAAAGAGCTTATTTGGCTTCTAGCTGATTTTTTCCTTGCTGTAAATTAGAACAATGAAATTGTTTGAGCTTGCTTTCTTCCGTGATTACAAACATTTAAGGTTATGTTCCTATCTCATGCCTCGAGTATTACCATTTAAGAAACAAGGATAGAAAATGTCTAATGTTGGAGAACTTATTGATTTTCAAGACAGTACTGTTGACATTCATCACAGAATTAAATTAGTTACCTTTTTTTCCGAAGAAGTATATATAATGATGAAACTATTTCTTTTATTAAACATAATCAGCCTGCAGGCCATTAAAGCTAGTAAAAGACTATCAAAACTGTGATGCAGTATTCAACCAAAGAAACTACAAAATATATAATTAAGGTTCCTAATATAATATAAATATATACGCTAGTTGCTACTTAAGGAACTTGTATATGTAATAATAGTGTTTCATATATGAGGCCATCTACAATTTCATTTTAAACAAATTATGTATACAGTGAATATGTAGCTGATAATTGAATATGTTAAAGACCATTTTATGCAAAATAAAGCATTTTGTCTTTGAGCCTTTCACTTTATTTTTTGATCCATATATATTTCTAATCGTTAAGGCAGCTGGCTGTTGTTTCAAATTGCAGTTTTCATTAGACCCTTGAGTATCTCCGCACTTCCTGTCCCCAAACCCAATCCTCTCTCAAATTATCCTTCCTTCTTTATAACCATAAGCTTATTAGAATTAAGTCTTTGGCCTTAGAAATTGCATTTTTTAAATAGGTGATGCCACATTTCTTCGGTCTGATATCTCTGGTCTCCTTTCCCCTGCAATTCTGTAGGTTTAACACTGGTCTACACAATTTTTCGTGAATGAAAATTGTTCATCTTTTGTGATTGCTTTCCACACGGAATCTCTCTACAGTTTTTCAGAATTCGGTATTATAGAAAATAACATTTTTATTTGGTCATTGATCAGATATATTAAATTAATATTCTGAGAGATTTAAACATGATAATAAACTGTTTACTTTGTGAATGGAACAGCAAGACTAAATCAGAGCATTGGATCAGAAAAATTGGCCACAAAGGAGCAATTAATTCCCGGAGAAAATGTATGAAAGAAGAAACGTCAGAAGGTTTCCCCTTCTGTCGTTTCTTCCACCACTCCATATTAAGTTAGACCTTATGAAGCCACTTGTTAATGCTCTCAATAAGGATGCTGATTATTTCAACTTTCTTATAACAAAGTTCCCACAGAAAACTAAAGCTAAGATAGCAGCAGGTATTTTCGATAGACCCCAGATTTGTGAACTTATGCAGGATGAGACCTTTCCTCAGTCGATGTCCGAGTTAGAGAAGTCAGCATGGTTGCATACAAAAAAGCGACAGAAAACTTTCTTGGCAACAAGAAATCGGAGAACTATAAAGAAATTATGGAGGAAATATTACAACGCATTATAACTCTAGGACGTAAAATAAGTGTTGAAATGCATGATATTATTTTAACTCTACAGCCCTATTAAAGAATACCCGTTAACATCATCAGCGTTCCATGCAATTCCGGGCGTGAAATTGCCATTTGCTCACAGGCCTTTATTTTTGTTTATAATTTTTTTTTAGACTTGAGGCACTTTTACGTAAATCTACGATAAGGAACCTACGAATTTGCTTTCATGTACTGGTTTTAGTTTGAACACAATATTTGCTTTGTCATTTTGCTAATGAATAACAGTTAAATTGTTGGCACTACTTATCTAGTTCCCGATAGCTTAATTCTAAAATGCCATCAAGAAGCTGCTCCACAACTATTGTATAGCTGACATTTCGCTAGGCAAGCGAATTCGGTTGGTTGCACTGACCGCGCGCCGAGTATATAGTTATTGTGCTCACATAACCGTCAAGGCAAGCAACATTCCAAAGTCCAAGCCTTAGCAAATGAGGGTGGATTACCCGCTAAAAACGGATTTCAAAGGAAGGAATGTCAGAATTATAGGAGTACCAACTTTCTCCAATCTGTAAACATTCTGCGGAGGAACTTGTCGATGATCCGCTAGTTATGGCGGACAATAAATTTGTATTCAGAATACCGGTTTGAGCACGGTAAGCAGTTCGTTGAATTGTCCTTTCTCCAGACAGACTCTGGAAGAAAAAGTAAACGCGAAACAGCAAAGGAGGTAAACCCGAACTTTAAATACACACAGTATTCAGCGAAGGTCAAGAGTTTTCGATGAATTGTACAATAAAAGGATTGGAAAGGGGCACAGCATAGACTTCACATTTTGTCATTAGGTAAGGTTTCTTTCTCCATTCATTGTAGCACACTCATAATTGTTTCCACCAGACGCTACTGCTCTAGATGTGCGATTACTGATCTGATTACTTTTGCGAGGGTAGGTTCATAAGTTTCCGGTTTTTAGGTATGATAAAGACAAAAACTATATTTCACTTTTCAATTTAGTTACCCTTTATTGCAATACACTTCTCACATATTTGAATTAACATTTCAATCTCCCCCTCTCCAGAATAATAGTCAGAACCATTGTCTGCAAAATGGGCATAAACAGCATCCATCACTTCTTCTTCACACTTACGTTTCCTTCCTCGAAGGTCCTTCTTGAGTTTCAGAAGAGGAAATAGTCACTGGGAGGTAGATCTGGACTTTAGGGTGGATGGTCGATCTCCTTGAAGCCACATTTCTTCACAGCTCCCTTTATCACAAGAGCTGTGTGCACAGGCGCGTTGTTGTGAAGAAGCCGCACACTACAACTCAGCTTTCCTCGCCTTTTCTCTTTGATGGAAGCACGTTGTCTGAGCAGTAGGCCAGCATAGTACTCCCCATTTATTGTGGGTTTCTCTCCTTGAAGTCAATGAAGAGTATTTCTTCTTCAATGATTGCTTCAGAGCAGAAGGTGGTAGCGTTTATGCTCATGCAAATATAACCAATTTGCTTGGACTAATATGAACAAAGGATGGCGTTCTTATAATGCAATTAATATTTTGTCCATTGACGCCATTCTGTCTACAGAGCATCTTTTTCCGTAACTGTAAAGTGATAGGGTGAGGTAAATCACTGTAATGTTGACTGATCTTCTTTGATTGCAATAGAAAAACATTCATAAGCATCAATTTATAACGCATTCTGTGCGTGGTACTATTAACTTGAAAGCCTTATTATCTAGCTATATCTGTGGAAGTTATTACCTTCGGCTCTCTCAGCCGTCATTCGGGATTTGCAGCTGACGCGCTCATTAAATAGCAAACAATATTGTCAAACAACTCCCTTCCATTGCTATTGTTGGTTTCAAAATATGAGAGCTTTGTTTACGTTTACATGCTGCATCTGTCCTAAATAAGACGAGGGTACTTTGTCAAGTAATTTCTCTCTGACCTCCAAGAGATAGAATCATTTAACTACACGTTTAGCGCAACACTTGAACATGCTTCAACAGAAACGAAATAAGAGCGTACTCCTTATTTGGTTGACAATGCGAGCTCTAGGCTTGCTTGGTTCGTCAGAAAATAGATAACTATCAGTGGCGTTGAAGTGATTGAACAAACAAGTTATACTGTTTATTAGTTTTAATGAAGGAAAACATATCATAAAACAGTTCTTTTCTTCTGTGCATTAGAGAAAGGAAATAAGCAACAGATTATATCATTTCGTGCTTTGGAAACTGCTGCAGCTGCTACGGGAGACATGTATATAAAGTATACAACGCACACATTCAATCCAAGTCGTCTTGGGAAACCGTACAACGGCAAGTTGCAGTATTAGAGAGTTTTTCAAAATGTGCCTTACATCAGAAAATAATCTTTTTATACTACCGTATCGTAATGTAATTAATGCCTATTTAATTTTAGAACTGAAACTAACAGTCTAGCGGCACTGGAATAAAACAATTGAAGTTACTTTGCACCACTATTTTATAAATTACAACTGAAAGCAGTATCTTTCTATATCACACAATTTAATAGAACAAATTTACGAAACTATTCAAGCAATGCAAATTACATGGAATAAATATACTATAATGTTAGATTTCATTGCCTTTGATTTCTTTAGATAATGTGCCAACATAACGTTCTCACTAATTGTACTGACATTTTTCTTTTTGCACCAGGGTATGAATAAATCACGTTCTAGCTCATGCCATTTCTTTTTAAATTTCTCAGGAAGCAAATCATTCCTTATAGTCCCCTCTTCAAACACCACCGGTGAAGTTCGTTCAAAATTTTTATCACTTTCGTCAAATTCCATTATAATTTTCAATTAACCTTCATATTATCGAGCTACTAAATGTTTCAGTAAAATCAACAATAACTAACAAAACACTAACGCGTAACTATACAAACATATGAACAAACACTAATCGATTCTATCTTTCTAGTTCTCGTTATTTTTAAATTTCCAATTTAAAATTAATTATAACAAATTAAAAATAAATTACATTACTATATGGCAGTATAATTCGGATATGAAATACGTGCCTGCCTTTCAACACTTATATTACAATATGCTATTTCGTGTCCTCCAACATTCTCGGTCACACCACACAATAAATGAAATGAAGTATTCATGAGTGCAAATTAGCAAGGGGACGTATGAAGCTAAAGTTACCTGATACGAAGTAATAAATGATAGGTGTTCTTAAGGATGGGAAGGAAGGAATTAAGGAAGGCAGGGCAAACATATTATCAGCAGCACCAACAATCCATTGTTAAAAAAAGTAATCCCGCTTTTTTGTTCAGAACAAAGTTTTTTTCTCTCTTTTGTTAATTTCCTTCCAATGAGAGAAAATTATCACATTTTGAAATGCATAGCACTTTCCTAGTGTATTTATAGTAAGTTGTAGTAACTTAAAATCAACTTAAAACAAATGTTTAAACTATCGATCTCGTGTTTCTGAATAGTGACCTACATACTCAATGCACAACTGACAGGTTTACACTCAATTTCTTCTATACAGGTCGCAGGATGGATTCTGGTTACCAGTTTCTCTTCTGTTACCAAGGGAGTTTCATATGCTAACGAACTCCTAGGAGAAAGTGCGCAGAGGCACCATCATGTTCATACACAATGATCTATCTTATACCTAAAGGAATTGACTGTATTTCCGGCAAACAATTCTGTAAAAACATCTTCGGCCCTTCCAGATCTCTAGGTATGATTCAACGCACATTATACCATACCGATGTTGGTACCGTCTCTGAGCGAAATTCAAGGATTCTCTTTGGCAAGTAATGGTCATTCCGCCTCTAGTTACTTTTATTTCATATGAGAATAAAATTGAAGTAGTAAAATAGGAGCCGGCTTCACATTTTTGTAGCAACCGCTGATAAAATTCTTGCCTTCAGATAAAATTAGCTAGTGTTAGTGCCTGAACTCTGTACGGACGGTAGGGATGCGACTGCTGTTCATGCATGACTCTCCACGCAGAAGATGGTCGACATCCATTTCACGTGCTACATGGCGAGTACTATACTCTGACCGCTCAGTCTCCGGCCGTGACTTTTGTACTTGACGTTAACCCCTGTACAAATTCTCACGCAGCGAGAACTTCTGTCCCGAGCAACAGCGGAGAGAGCCGAACAACTCAGTTCCGAATGGCGGAGAAGGATGCACAGAAGTTACTGTTTTCTGTTTGCTTGCTTGCAGCAAAATTAAAGATATAGGCACAAAGCAAGCTTGGAAATAAGCAAGGACAGCATTATTAACGAAGATGGAGCCTGGAAGATCCAGTCTTCATCAAAAAGGTTAAAATATATTTTGTGCAAGATAATACATGCCTATACAGATACTCTTGCAAGTGTGTTGATTCCAGCATTAAATGGGATATGTGTAAACACATACACAGCATATGTCAATATCAGGTCCACCATGAGCGCACAACAGGACAATCTGAAGATATTAAGGACTTGATAACAGACACTGAAGATGTTTCTGCTCTCAATGAAAAGGAGGAAATACTAACTCAAGTGAGCAAACAAGAAAGTCGCAACTGTTCTGTGCCCCTATCAGAACAAAAAGAAAAAATTCCTTGCGTGTTTTGGGATGCCATTATGGAAATTTCGACAACAACGGAACTTGAAATTGTGAGGAAACATACGGCATCCTTAAAGACAACATAGCCGCTGTTTGCAACCAAAATGAAACAATGTCCATGCCCAAAACTAAAGAAATGTCACAGAAGAGGAAGATCATTCCCCCCAAAAAACTCTTCACTATAAAAAAAATCCCATCGCATTCCCCTTGCAAAACATGATACAGAAGAACTTGATATCATTACCTTTTCTTTGCTGCAAGATGGAAAAGTGCAAGACTCCACTACTAACGCCGCTACTGCCGTGCGGAACTGAAAAATAAAGTAGAAGTTCGGCTCTCTCAAGTGATTTAGCGTGACTTCCGTGTGAATAAGGAAAAGTGTGTAAATGTTGCGTAATGATGAGTCCATAAAAACAGTTCGTATGACTGGAATATAGTAGGAAATTTGAGGACAATAAACACCTAGGAAAGCATGCCTCTATAGCACACCGCGAAAACTGAAATGTTTTCACGCCTCTTGTAAAAAAGACAGCAATCATACGCACACCACTGTGAAACAGAAATGAAAACAATTACTTCCGTTCGGGACTGAGGAGTTCGGCTTTCTCCGCTGTCGCTCGGGGCTGCAGCTCTCACTAGTTTCTCTACCCGAGAATTTGTATAGGTGCTAACGTCAAGTGACTTTTCATGCGGATAAAGAAAGACAGGAAAGATGTCAGCACTGCCAATCTAAGGCATGAATAGTACATCTAAATTCTAGAGTAAATGAAGCTATTTTCACACATTTTAACAATAAACACTCTAAAATCGGCAATGTGGTTGAATATCCGTGTACCGCTTCGTGTGGCCGAGGTCTTTAAGGCACGAACTCGTGAGCGGGAGGTCCCGGCAGCACCGTCCTTCCTGATTAAGGTTTTTTTTCCAGATGGCAAATGCCGGGGAGGTACCCTAAACTTGCCTGGAAGTTTTCTTCCTTAAAATTCTTTCCCAATTTATTATTTCATCTCATGTATCATCTGTGTCCACCACCTGTGGTACCTCAGTAGTAAAAGAAACACTACTACTAAAAGAGAGAGGAGAAAGAATATCTTTGATATTTTTAATAAAGATATTTTCTCCTACAAGATTCGACTATTATCTGCTAAAGAAATAATTCAGATTTGTATTAATGGAATAACTAGCGCATCGGTGATGAATGTAGTCTGCTAGCACCAATCACCCTTCTTCTCGTGCTGCATGCTGCACTACATTGCCAACTCTGTTTTAACCAAATCACATGGGTCCAGTTGTTTGTTGTACTTGGTTCAAGTAAAGGTGGTTTCTTTTGTGAGCGAACGATTTACGATGTTATTATTCTTGTTATAGTTCTTATATTTATTGTTACAGCAATATGGCTATGGTTCGTGAAAATCGAGAAAGAAAAAAAGGCGGGTCTTATAAGTGCGATACAGACTGGCAACACAGTCAAGTGGAAACGTCAGACTGCTCAGCCAGAGTATAATTCGAGATGCTTCCGCAATGTTTTCAAAACCTCGTTCTTCGAAAAGCACTTTTCTTACTGACCTCGTATGTTCTGTGTGGCACAGTCTTGATCTAAATCTGCCAGAGTCTTTTAGACATTATTCTATTGTTCTGAACGTCCCATAGTGAGTGATGTGGCGATTAGGAAATTGCCTCATAAATGCGACGTGCCATTGTTGAACACTAGTTTTTCATAAGCCAAAACCAAATCCGTCATTTCAATATTAGTGTAATGTTTCATATAGCTTGAAAGAGCTGGTAAACAATGGCGATATTTTTTTTTGCAATTGGTTTTTTCTGAAACACAAGACATAGATACGTTCATTGTTAGGAAGTAATAGGTTTTGCCGCGTTCACTACGGTCAGGTCAGATCAGCATTGCCTATGTTAATAAGTAACTGTTTGTATCTCTTTGCGCAAAATCAAGGACAGGGACACAGTTACGTGTGCATTTGCTTGCAAACTAACAGATTATGGAGTGACCTTTTGTTTTCATTGCGTATGACACACTTCCAAGTGTCTCCTGCGGTTTAAGTGGCACGCGACGAATTTATACATAAAAGTTCCTATGCTGCCTAATCACAAAAGTATGCGATCTATTGCACTGAAGTTTATATAAATGTATTTCGAAGTTACAACTTACAACTTCCGAATAGTGGAAATATAAACTTTACGTTGTGGTTTGATAAATAATTTAGTTTAATATTAAAGAAAACAAGTTCAGCCTTGCAGCGTACTTTATTTTTCCAGTCTCTTCGAGGTTCATTGTTCCAACGTTTCTCCAGGTTCACGATTTCCTCGTGGAAGTAGGTTTCATCGAGGCCCTCAAAACACTCGTTTAACCTTCTATATGATCTCTTCATTTGACTTTTACTGACTGAACTAAAGTTTTGAGGGAGCGAGATCGGGTGAATAGGGTGGATGCGGAAGCATTTCATATCGTAGTTGGTCAATTTGTCCTGAGCGATGCGGCTTGAATACATCGGCGCATTTTCACGGCGAAACAAGCCTTCGAGCCGGTTTGTCTTGTGCAGTCTACTGTTTAAACTGCTATTTCGTTTCCGGTGTATAGTAACGAATCCACGTTTCATTCACATTCGCAAAACTCTAAAATATCGGCAGGATTCTTCTTAAACAGTTGGCCGATGTTCGCACGCGATTTCGCTTTTGTTCCGGAGTAAGCAGACGCGGCACCCACCTTGCACTAAGTTTTTTTTGTGTAATTAATTATTTATGCCAAATAAAATGAATCCGCTCATTTGAGATACCCGTGGACTCTGCTAACTGTCGCACTTTCACTTATCTGTCAGCAAAAACAATATTATGAACTTTGTCTGTGATTTGTTTTTGGAGCTCCAGGACATGGTGCATCTTCGATGGTTGTTCTCATTTATTTAAAGTCAAACGGTTTCATAAGAAGGGCACCCGTCACCAATATAGGCAAAATCCTCTCATGAATTTCCTTCTAATATTTATATATAGAAAACAAACATTACGACCACATATACACAGGTTGCTGTTGCCTTCTATTAGTATGCGAATCAAGTTATTTATCAAACCACCACTGATATCATCTTCATTCGGTGTCATTTTGAAATAGCCTACATACATATATACCTATATATATAATCACAATGTACCACTATTCTTCAATGATGATATTCAGTATGTTTCATTTGTTTTCAACAAAAGGGATAAACATGTTTTCAAGGTTCTGATATATGTGTGTGTGTGTGTGTGTATGTGTGTGTGTGTGTGTGTGTGTGCGTGCGCGCACGCGTGCATGAGTGCTTTGCAATAGGTCATTAAGCACAGTGGTATGGAAAGGGTGTCATTTTCTTTAACTTTTTTCTCTGTTGAACTTCCTTAATTCTTTACAAAATGTAAAATTGTTTTGTATTTCCCAGATAGTTAATTTTACATAATGTAAATTTATTGAAGCAATCAATTTCATGCCTAAAATAAACAGAGTGGTCCTCAGTTACTGTAGGTGTGGACAAAAATTTGCTTTTATTCTGTGTGCAGTTTCAATATGAGTAAATGTAAGTTAGTAACTTTTATTTTAATTTTATTGCACATTAATGTGTAATACATATGTAATTTCCTTTAAATTATGTACACATGTATATACATACTATGAAAAAAACCTACTTCCCTCTATCATGGACACCTCGTTAAAATGGATACTTTTTTATTGAATAATAACTGTCTGGGTTAGAGTAAATGCCCCCTAAGTGCTCTGAAGCATTCTTAATAACTCCAAAACAAGTCAAAATTGGATCTCTAACTTTATAAATTAAATTAAAACAAGATGCAGTGGTGAACTGCGGAACCACTGACCTCACACAGGCAACAGTATGGCACAGCGTAGATGAAAGTCACAAGGGGAATAGTGCTGACTTACAGTTGTATTTATACATTACAACCTTTTCAAAATATTTTCACATTTTGCATTTTATACTCAAAATGCTATTTTCTAAAGTAATAAACATTGAATGTTACTTGGCACCAATGCTAACAAACAATCATATTAAATCTCTCGTTATTTTTATATAACACACTTTCAAGTCTAACTTCAAATAATTTGGTACTTCTAGCAAATTTTTGTGGATGTAGATAGAAATTAAATCTGTAAAAATTTTTGAAAATTAAAAATTGAGAAAAAGAGAGCTAAATATTTGGTTGTTTGGCATGAGGTTTCTTTTCAATTTACAAAGTTATATTGTCTAGAAAAATCCTGGTTGGTAAGATGGTTCTTCTCTTCTTTTCTTTGCTTCCTCCCTAATTTTTGCAAGCTTGATTTTTTCTTCATCCTGATATAGTTACAGCTTGTCGAAAGAAATTCATTTATATTTTATTTCCATTAATATATACAGTATATGAAATGAGTTTTTGAATGTGAATTTTAAAAATAACAATAAAGAGATAAATGATGTATTTATAGCAAAATAATTTAAATTGTGTATTTACATAAAAATATTGCAATAATATATATTTTTATATGAAATAGAATTTCATATATACAATACCAGGTTCTTGTTTGTAATTATAGTTAAAGTTGGAGTCTTTTATTCATAAAAAAATTATATGTATATATATATATATATATATATATATATATAAATGAACATATATATAAATGAAAAATAATGTAACTCTATTAAGAGTGTAACTAAAATAACAATAATTAGAAAAGTAGAAAAGAATAAAAGTCACAGATTTGTAATCGCTATGCTTGGCAAGAAGACAAATGAAGGTGGTAAAAATAAATATAAAATATCAAAGGTAACGTCATGCATGGAAACAGATAAAACAGGCAACAAGAGTGTGCGAAAGAGAGGAAAAAAAATTAGTATACAAGATTTAAACCTGATGGTATAAGCGCTTTATGCAAAAATATAGCTGCCATAGCTTTGCAAAGCATTTTATATTGGTTTAACTTCTACTGTTGTTTTGCTCCATATGAATAATCATAAATGCTCTGTTAAAATCAAATCCCTCTTGCTGGTTTTCCACCCTGTCCTATCTAACTATAAGGATTTTGATGATGCTTTTAATGTAATGCTTATTGATGCATTACTTATTCATAGCTCTGAAAGTTTACTCAGATATAGAGGAATGACAGCTATGATTTTACATATAACACCGGGTTTAAATTTTACATATTAATTTTTTTTCCTTCCTCTCATACACTCTTGTTGCTTGTTTTATCTGTTTCCATGCATAGCGTTACCTTCAATATTCAAAATTTATTTTTACCACCTTCACTTGTCTTCCTACCATAGAAGAACTTACACAGTTTGAAATATAGCGATTATAAATCAGTGGCTTTTCTAAGTGTTTTATTCTTTTCTACTTTTATAGTTATTGTTAATTTTTATATATATAAACTTATTATAGAGGTACAACCTCTACATAAGCAGATTTGAGATGCACATTACTTCTGCCTTTCCACACTTTTTAAGATTTGGAACAGATATGTAGATGATATTTTTTCTATACTAAACAAAAATCTGATTGATGATGCCGTAAAGCTGCTGAATATACAAGACAGAAGCATTTCTTTTACATGGGATATACAAAATGATAACATCTTACCATTTTTACGTATAAAAATTATGAAGAACCATGAGAATCTGAGCTTTGGGATATACAGAAAAAATACATACAGATAATCATATCAAGGCAGATGGTTTTAAACCTTTAACACACAAACATGCAGTTTTCAATAACTTGACTAATCGTTTGGTTAATTTACCAATTAGTAAAGAAGAGTTTAAAAAAGAATACAATAAAATAGAAGAAATGGCAATTTTAAATGGCTTTAATAAAGATGCTTTAATAAAGATCTGGCACATAAAAACGTGGAGAGATTTAAAAGGAAAAAACTTATCAGGGATACCACCACATCATCAGCAGATATGAAAAAACCAATTTTTAAAAAATTTACATATCATCTAAAAGCAATGAAAAAATTTCAAAATAGTTTTAAAGGTTTCAATATAAAATTAGCAACCATCAACAGATTTTTAATTTAGGAAACATCTTGAAAGACTAAACAGCTGTAAAAACCCCACAAGAGAATAAAAGGCATGTGCAGATTGTGAAAAGATCTTTATTGGAAAAACAAAGAGAAATATAGGCATACGTTTAGAAAAGCATTTCAGGAACATAAAATATAAACAGACAGATAGATCAGCTGTGGTAAATCATTTTTGGACAGAAAACCTCAAGATTGTGAAGAAGATGGAGTTATTAAAAGATACTCGGGGACATATAGAACTGATACTTGGGAAAAAATTTACATTCATAAATACAGAGATAAATTAATGAACTTTGATATTCCAGAGGTAGAAAACATCAATTTTAAGTACATTAAAACACCACCAGAGTGGCGCTTCATCTCTACAGAGCAGTTGGATTCTCCAACCAGTCATACCCTTGGCCAAAGATGAAGATGAAGGTCTTCGAAACCGGTTCCATATCGCACAAGTAAGTGAAGCAATAAGAGTGTTTAGTATGACATATATCACATGAATCTATTCATAAATATTTATTTGTTAAGAAAATTATGTCCGTTAGAAGGAGACATACTTAAAATGGTTTACTATAGGTTGATAAACTCACATATTATATGTGGTATAGAAAGCTGGGGAGGGAAAAGTATTTCTAATTTGAATAGAGTACTTATATTACAGAAAAAAGTCTGAGATGCATATTTAATTTAACAAATCACCAATCTGTTAAAGAAATATTTAGAAAACAGTTGATACTAACAGTCATATCTGTTGAAAATGTATCTTACTAATAAAATCAAAAGGGGATTGCATATCATTAAATATAAATCATTATAAATACAGCACAAGGGGAATTAATAATTGTTATAGGGAGTATAGTACAAAAACATCACATAATAAAGATTCACATGAATTGTATTATCGTATTATCGTGTATAATAAACTTCTCAGCTTTATTTAAACTGCACAACTATTTTAAGAAATTAAATCTTAATACAGGTTAGATGAATTATAATAAGACATTGTTACCATTATTCTCTAGATCACATTATCCAGACTATTATATCATTAAATAATTCCTTTTGTTTATATTGGTCATAAAATTGATTGTAAAGATAACTAATAACTCAAAATGCAGTGTATTATATTGCTAACTGTGCATTTAAAATCTTAACTTATCTGATGAATTACTTTGTATAAACTCTGTCTAGTTAGATACTGACTATGTCTAATGCCTGTATTCATAAGTCTACAAGTAATAAATTTATTATTATTATTATTATTATTATTATTATTATTATTATTATTATTATTATTATTATTATTATTATTATTATTATTATTATTATTATTATTATTATTAACATTTTATTCTCTAAACACTGATAAATACAATTCAAGTTTCAGATCCTCTGAACATCTACTCTTGTTACATTATTACACATAAACCCCCTTGCTTTCTACTACAAATATGATTAATGTGGTTATCTCAATATTACAAATATAAAACTAGAACTAGAGAGACTTGTTATTTTAGAGTTAGTTTATTTTTCATTGTTATTCTCCTTGTCAGCAGAAAAATGAATTATGAGACATCTCCATTCAATAGAAGCAAAAACTTGCATTCATCTGACACACACACACAAAATCTGCTTTTAAAACAGGTAAGTGCATTTTTATGCAAAAAGGAACATTTCATTCAGGCATAACTTTGTAACCTCTTGCCAGATCATATTAAAAATGTAAAACAATGCAGTCCATTTACATTGTTGCTTAAGATGCTTAATGCACCTCTACTTCAATACTATACTGGAGTATCTATAAACTAGAACCTAAATACAGATAAAAATGTAGGAGGACTGTGACAGATTTACTATCATTATTGTATAGTTATGTTATATATATTCAAGCCCTTTCCCACATTGCCAATGAAAAAGCTAAAAAGACTGTATGAGTCTGTGGTTGAGTCAAAGGCGATGTATGCAGTTGAAATTTGTGGAGTGTCAAAGGGGTTGGTAAAGGTTAATGTGGCACATAGAATGTTTTGTACAGAAGTTCTGGGGTTACCAAAAAGCTCACTGAGGGGGATGAGTATGGCAAAACTAAAAAGAGTAGGGAGAAAAGGTATAATAGAGGAGAGAATCTTGAAATAATAGCACAGATGTCTCAAATTATATAATAATAATAATAATAATAATAATAATAATAATAATAATAATAATAATAATAATAATAATAATAATAATAATAATAATAATAATAATAATAATACTGTATTATGTCCTGAGATGTACTGGGAAGAGAGAGTTGGTTTGGGGAGGTCTGGAAACCATTAAAAGAAATTGGAATGGGGGATGTATGGCTATTGGGTGAAAGTAATGTCAATGGATTTTGGAAAGAAGTGAAATAAAGAGTAGAAGATATAGAGAAGCAAGGAATTTGGCTAGATTAGAAGATAAAGTTTATTAGACATCTATAAAGTATCTTATTTTGATTTAAAATAAAACACTAAAGTCGTTGATTGGTTGACAATGTAAGCAATTTGACTCACAAAACATGTCCCAAAATTACTTTTAATAAGTGTGTTTGTGAAACTTCAAGAGAGTTTTAATATGATGACATGATTTTTATTGTTTTACTTTAAATCAAAATAAGATTCATGACAGTTTCACTGTATGGATTCCGATCTTCCTTAAACATATTCTATAAAGTAGTTAAAAGAAATTGAGGCAGGATAAATTTATTGATAATTGTGATCAATTAAGAAGAATAGGTCTTGCACAGATGTACTGGGCATTCTTTCTAAGAGGATTAAGAATAAACTTTAAAGAAGGATATATTATGTATGGGAAACTGCATAGTGTATTCCATTGTCTAGTGTCCAATCATGGTAAGAAAAAGACTGACTCTTTTTATAACCAGACAAGACCTGAGAATGGACGGTTGCATTTAAACCAATACATTGCAACTTGTTCAAGACACCGATTTTGGGAAACAATGAAGGTGTTTCTTACAAACCCAATAGGGTAGCACAATAAGCCTTATAGGCAGACATGCCAGAGGTTGTTCAAACTCCATTTAACCACCGTCATCTATCTATCCATTGTCTAATAGAATGTGAAACGGTAATAAAGGTCAAGGGATAGATAGTCTCTGGAATGAAAACTGGGAAAAACTGCAACAAGCTATAGTGCCAATTAAAATGTTATCAGATAAAGAAAAAAACAACAAAATTGAGGCATTTAAAATTAATTTCATATCTGAACTAACAGAGTGAAACAATTAATTTATTCTTAATTAGCAGGTGAGTCAATTTAATACTCTTATGATCCACTTACCATTGAATTATACAGAACATATTTCACAGGCCTTTGCCAGCATCAGCTGTGAGTTGACTGCCAGATTCGTTGTTGGTTGAATGGACTTGGTGTAGCTCTCATGAACATTTTATGAAATTTTGATTTAATTTATCTTCTGTTCGGATTTCAAAGTTCATAACCTTATCATCATATTCTTTTTTATAAAAATATTTTTCTATATTCCCAGCTCCAAGGATCTATCTACAAATTTCAGTAATATGATTTCCATTTTTTCATAATGTTCATCTTGCTAAAAGTGATGTGCAACAGCTGATATATCTATGTGATTATACCAGATGTTTCTCCAGTTTTCCTTTAGCCTAATTCCTATCTTTGCTATTTTTCATATTTTCCTGCAAAATTCAGCATATTTTGCGTATTTTACGTATTTTGTGTCAAACTTAGCATATCTTTGCCGGTTTTACATATTTTCTTCGTGCCAAATTAAGCCCAGTTTTGCATATTTTTCTAATTTCCTGAAACATTAAGCGCATCTTAGCATATCTTATCTTATTTCTACAAAAGTTAGCGTGTCTTTGCCTTTTCCACCAAATTTGGCCTATATTTGCCTATATTTCCTTTTCCCACACAATTTGAGCCTATCTTTGCCTATATTGCCCAACTTTTGCCGTATAAGTCAAAGATAGCCTATATTTTGGACTAACAGGCAAACATAAGCTAAATTAAGATGAAATTACGCAAATTTAGCACAAATTTGTTAGCAAAAGGCAAGCATTACTTAAATTGTGCAGAAATAAGGCAAATATAGCCTACTTTTAGTCGCAAGATGCAAATATAGGCTAAATATTGCCGTTATAATGCCCATATAGGTCAAAATTAGGAGGAATATGGAAATATGGGCTAAAATTGCCAAAATAAGGCAAAGATAGGCCAAAATTAGGCGGAAAGAAGCAAAGTTAAGCTAAGTATGCTGGGAAAGGGAAAGGATAGACTAATATTTGGAGGAAAAGTGCAAAGATAGGTTACATTTGGCTGCAAACACGCAAAATAGGCAAAGATAGGCTACTGTTAGCAAGAAATAATAGAAATAGGCAAAACATAGGCTAAGGTTTACAGGATATAAGTAAAATAGGCAAATATAGGCTAAAGTTAGATGGCAATTACAGAAATATTCAAATATACGTAAGATGGTCTAAGCTTTGCAGGAAATTAGAGTGACAGTCTAGGATAGGCTAAAGTCCACAGGAAAATGCGTAAAAACACTAAATACGTTATGGTTTTTCACAATAATTCAAATAACAGATAAGCTAAATTTACTCGAGAAAATGAAAGGCAAAAATTCGGGGATAAAATTTTGCTATCTCCGTTTTGAGTTTTCTGACAAATTTGTTAATTTTAGCCTTTTTTTAAGCAAAATCAGCGCATCCTTACCTTTCTCCATCAAAGTTTAGCCTATTTTTTCCTTTTTCGACCAATTATAGCCGCTCTATGCAGTATTTCGGTAAATTTTAATGAATCTTTAAATATTTCCCCTATAAGCTGCAAAAATTTACCCTATCTTACACTATCTTTGCTATTTTTCACATTTTCCTGCAAAATTAAGGTATATTTTTGTGTATTTTACGTATTTTGAGCCAAAATTAAGACTATCTTTGCTACTTTTACATAGTTTCGTGCAAAATTAAGCCTGGTGTTGCCTATTTTGCTAATTTCCTGAAACATCAAGGGCGTCTTGCTTATCTTAGCTTATTTCTCCAAAAGTTAGTCTGTCTTTGCCTTTTCCACCAAGTTTGGCCTATATTTCCCTTTTCTCACACAATTTGAGCCTATATTTGCTTATATAGGCCAACTTTTGCCGTAATAGTGCAAAGATAACCTATATTTTGGACTAACAGGCAAACATAAGTTAATTAAGCCGAAATTACGCAAATTTAGCACAAATTTGTTAGCAAAAGGCATCGATTACTTAAATTGTGCGGAAATAAGGCAAATATAGCCTACCTTTGGTCGCAAGAGGCAAAGATAGGCTAAATATTGCCGAAATAATGCCCATATAGGTCAAATTAGGAGGAATAGGGAAAAATGGACTTACATTCTTCCAAAATAAGGCAAAGATATACCAAAATTAGGCTGCAAGAAGTAAGGTAAAGCCAAGTATGCTGGGAAAGGTCAGGGATAGGCTAATACCTGGAGGAAAAGTGCAAAGATAGGCTACAGTTTGAAGAAATAAGAGAAATATGCAAAGATAGGCTAAATTTGCCTGGAAATGAGAGAAATATTGAAGGATAGGCTAAGATAGGCAAACTTTTATAAGAAATAACAGAAATAGGGAAACATAGGGTAAAGTTTACAGGATATCAGTAAAATAGGCAAATATAGGCTAAGATGGTCTAAGATTAGCAGGAAATTAGAGTGACGGGCTAGGATAGGCTAAAGTCTACAGGAAAATGCGTAAAAACACTAAATTCGTATGGTTTTTCAAAATAATTGAAATCACAGATAGGCTAAATTTTCTCCCGAAATAAAAAGGCAAAAATTCGGGGAGGAAATTTGGCCTATGTCCGTTTTGAGTTTTCTGACAAATTTGTTAATTTTAGCCCTTTTTTAAGCGAAATCAGCTGGTCCTTGCCTTTCTCCAAAAAGTGTAGCCTATTTTTGCCTTTTTCGATGAATTATAGCCGATCTTGGCAGTATTTCTGGAAAATTGAGCCTATAGTTAACTATTTCCCATATTAGCTGCTAAATAAGGCCTATCCTGCTGTATCTTTGCCGGTTTTTCCTATTTTCCTGGAAAATTTAGCATATTTTTGTGTATTTTACGTATTTTGTGTCAAATGTATCCTATCTTTGCTAGTTTTACATATTTTCGTGCAAAATTAAGCCTATTTTTCTAATTTCCTGAAACATCAAGCGCAGCCTATCTTAACTTATTTCTCCAAAAGTTAACCTGTCTTTGCCTTTTCCACCAAATTCAGCCTATATTTGTCTATGTTTCCCTTTTCCCACACAATTTGAGCCTATCTTTGCCTATATTGCCCAACTTTTGCCGTAATAGTGCAAAGATAGCCTATATTTTGGACTAACATGCAAACATAAGCTAAATTAAGCCGAAAATACGCAAATTGAGCACAAATTTGTTAGCAAAAGGCATCTATTACTTGAATTGTGCGGAAATAAATCCTTATTTTTGTTTTGTCAGTATATACTTTGTTGCATTCTCAATAGTTGATTTGATATATTTCTGGCTACTATCAGGCATTCTATCATCATCACTGGAGTTGAGTAGATTGTTTAGGCTGAATTTGTTCACTGGGTACAATGTAATGTTAAACTTTTGGAGTTTTTTCTGGAATTTTTTGGTGGCTCAAGAATGATAAGTAAATTCCTTGTGAAATATATATATATATTTGGCTAACAATGTGGTAATTTGTTTTCTCCTCTTCTCTTGTTTGAATTCCTTGAGTTTCTTGTCTAGAATTTCTTGGTCATACCCGTTGATTTTTGCAGTTTGTATTATGTGAGATAACACTTTGCTTTATTCAAACTCATTCATGGGTATGTTAATGAGTCTATGTGTTAAGCTGTTGAGAATTGTATGTTTGTGTGCTGTGGGATTTAAGCCATTGGCCTTTATCTAATTTTCAGTCTGAGTATCCTTTCTGTATATTCCAAATTTAAAATTATTGCCTGTTCTTATAATCTTTAAGTCAAGGAAAGGAATCATGTTGTCTTATTCTGTTTCAGAAGTGAATTTAATTTCCCCATCTTGTTTGTTTAGCAATTTCAAAGCATCATCCAAGTATTTCTTATTGAATAATGCAAAGATATCATCCAAGTATCTGTGCCAGACTTTAAAAATATAAGGAAATAATTTGGCAATGTGCATTTCTAAACTACTCATACAGAAAAGGTGATAATGGAATCCCGATAGCTAAACCTGCTTCATGTTAGTGAAATTCTCCATTGAAACTGAAGAAATTCTGATTGATCAAGACTTTAGTCAGAAAAAATTGACAGACATACATTTCTTGAACAGATGTATAAAAGAAAGAATATGTCCCAAATATGTTAGTAAAATTCATAAGGTTCAACAAAGATAGTCGGAAACAAAAAGCTGTGGAAAAGAAAGTTGTTGAGATGGAAAAACGTAAGCACTATGGAGAGATTGCAGAAATGGATTTGGAATTACATTAATTACTTTAATTATCAAAATCGTATGACACAGCAATTTGGAAAAATTTGGAAAGAAATGCTTTTGAATTTATCAGTTTCTGAGTAAAACAGAAAGCCCTGTACCAAAAGAGCAAATTTAAAAAATTGTATAAAAAGCCTATGGAAAAGGAAAACATTACTCTGAAACCTAATCTTAATTTTGTCAACCTCTCTAAAGATAGTTTTAACTCAGAAGAAATGGAATTCCTAAACAAAGACATTAACACATGTGTAGGCTTCTCAAATAATCTAGATGAGTATATAGCAGATATAGAGCTGGCAATTAAGAATTTAAACATAATAGACAAAATTTTTGTTAAGAAAACTACAGGAAATAAGAAATAATAACTTTGGCCAAGATCTTAGCAAAAACTAACAAAATTTCTTAATAATAAAGATGTGACTCACGCAAAGGCTGATAAGGGTAACAAAATTGTTATTTCAGATCAAGAAGACTACAAGCAAAGGATGCAAGATTTGATAAGTTGTGATTAATTTGTCAAAGTCAAAACAGACCCATTAAACAAATGCATTAAATCCATGGAAGAAGTTTTGGAAAATAGTACCTGATTCCAAAAATATATATTACCGCCACGGGTCGGGTGGCCGAGGTCGTTAAGGCACGGACTCTTGAGCAGGAGATCTCAGTTCATATACCACCAGAATTGTCCTCCCTGACTGAGGTTTTTTCCAGGTTTTCCTCAGTCCTCATAAATGGCAAATGCTGGGGAGGTACCCTAAACTTAGGCCTGGAACGATTCCTTCCTCAAAAATAAATCCTTTCCTAATATATCATTTCATCCCATTTATCATCAGCATTCATCGCCTGTGGTGCCTCTGTAGCTAAAATGGGCGTTAAACACTATTCATTCATTCCAAAAACATATCATTACAAAATTAAGGACCACAACCCATATTTAGCCAGGATATATGGCCTTCTGAAGATCCACAAGCCTGGGAGAAGTATGAAGCCAATTATTAACAACATAAATACTCCAATCTACCATTTAGCAAACTGGATATCATTACAGTTTCATTCACTATCAAAATTTGATAGCTTAAGTTTAAAAAACTCCAAAGACCTCATCAATAAAATTAAAGATAAAATCAATATTAGTTCAATTTGGAATCGAACACAGTTAAACATGCACTAATAATCTCTGTGAGTCGGAATATTCCGACAGAGATTAAAGATAAAAGTTTATCACTGAATGACATACTGGTTTCTTTTGATGTCAAAGCCCTGTTTCCCAGCTTACTACAGAATAAATTATTAGTTTTTATAGGAGAATGGTTACAATCAGTAAACATAACAAAGAACACATCAACAAATACAACAAATTCACTAAGTTGTGCATAAATCAAGTATTTTTTTTATATTTGAAGACAAATTTTTTAAACAGAAAGCAGGACTTATAATAGGCAATCCATTATCACCTTTCTTACCTGACCTATTCATGAGCTATTTTAGGATGCACATCCCTAAAGCTTTTCCCCACTTTTTTAATGTTTGGTACAGATGTGTAGATGATGTATTTGCTATTATAAACAAAAAGCATTAAAACTTTTAAATCTTGAATGAAGTTCACTGTCTAAATGGAAAGAGATATCATGTTGCCATTTTTGGATCTGAAGATAATAAAATGTAATAATAAACTTGAATTTGGCATCTATAGAAAGGACATGCATACAGACAATTATATCAAAGCCCATGGTTTCAATCCAAGATCATGCAAGGAAGCAGCATTCAACAGCATGATATACAGACTAATAAATATACTACTGAGCAAAGAAGAATACAAGAATAATTTTCTGCACATAATAGAAGCAGTAAATCCAATGGTTTCAACAAACAGATGATTAACTAAAAAATTAAATGATTGCAGAAACAAAAAAGAATTAAACAAATAACCACTTTGAGTGATTTAGCAAGGGAGAAAAACATTTAAAAAGTTCACTCACCATTCATCAGCCAATAAGAAATTTCAACATTTTCAAGCAGTACAATATCATTTTAGCACCTCAACATCGATAGTGTAAAAACTTATTGACATTAAACAAAACAGATTCCAGGCCCAAAGAGAAAAAATTTGGTATTTACCAGATTAGTATAAGGATTGCGAAAAAAAACTACATAGGGAAAACAAAGAAAAATGTAGGCATTAGGTTGAAGGAACATTAGAGAAACATCCATTACAAACAAATAGATAAATTAGCTGTGGCAGCACATTTTTGGAATGAAAAACATGAAATAGAAAAGGCATTAAGTTATTAGAAACTGTTCAACAACCAAAAGAACTAAACATGTAGGAAAGGATTTATATAAATAAACATAAGCATAACCTTATGAATTTTGACATTCCAGAAGCAGACAGCACTTTATTTAAGTTTATCACTAGACCACCAGAGTTAACCTGGATACATATCTACTCAGCACCTATGAATGATCCAACAGTCCTTTAACAGTTGACGATGTGAACAAAGTTCCACAAAACATATGTAAGTGAAACTATATATAGTGTTCTAAATGTCCAACTGAGAAGAGATTATTTTAAATCTAAACCTTTTTACTACCAATTCTGATGTCCACTCCATAATATAAGATATGGAAATAATTTAAAATTACTAACACATAGCATTAAGTTATTTCATAGGAGTTTTTTCTATAGGACTGTGTTACTTTTTAACAAGTCACCTGATAGGATTTGGGGCATTCTGGTGCTTCATAATGTAATTGCACAAAATTTTACTTTTAAATTATTTTTTTAGTGTTGAGGAATTTTACAAGTGCTCTGAAACAGCAATCAATACTTCAACAATGTATTCAGTGTTGTGACATTGTTTAAATGTGTATTATGTAATTATAACTATATAGATAGTAATTTTGATCCTGTGCTATGTAAATATGATATAATTATCACTGTACAACTGTAATTGTCTTCAGAGTATGATGTAACTCATGTAAATTTATTTTACTTTTTCTTGATATGCCCGACAACATGTACATATTGCAATGCATAAGATAAATGAAATGAAACTTATATATCGTATCAGGGTTGAGATATCTTCCTCTATCTTTCTTATCCTCTGTGTTTCTCATTCCATTAATAATATTCTGGAAGGTTCTAAGTTTTATTTTTTAAGGAAATTAATTTACACTGATGTTCTTCAGATTTCAATGTTCTGAATGCTGATTCATATTTGCTTTAACACAATTTATATTTATATTATTATATTTACATTGCTAAAATAACTGTAAACAGGATATATATCTTTAATTCTTTCTTTTAGTTCAATAACATATGGCAACCTGATTCTGAGTGGCTTACTTCGTTTTTTATTACATAAATTAAATCCAATATAAGTTTGCTCACTTATTAATGACACTATGTTATATATTTTGGACCAAGATTCTGGTTGAACTGTTTGCAATTTGTTACAGGCATATATTCTCAATTTACAATAACAACTATATTTTTACATACATTATTAACCTACTCTTTTTACTCTAGATCCTAGTAGCATCCTCCAAAATATAGTTTCCCACCTTGTTAACCATGTGGTTGTCTGACTGTAAGAAACCTCCTTTTATTGTATTCCTATTTCATTCCCACTTCTCTTTAACTTTACCTAAAAACTCTTCCATTTTCTAGATGTGAATTATACTCTTGTTACTTAACGTTTTATTTAACAACAAATCCCTCTGTAAAATGTCCCGTTTACTGTCCCAAACTTTTTCACATCACCACTTGACTTTCTCACATTCCAATAAATAATGGGACACACTGATTTCTCCCCCACACATACTACATCCATCATTATAGTCTCCTCTATATCCTTTCATACTACTCCTGTATGCATCCAGGCCCAACCCATCCTATCCATTTGATTACAATTTTCCATATATTCCTCTTGTCCCCAGTTCTGTTTGGTTCTTTTATATATAACCAAAGAACTTTTATCATCTAAACTAGCCCAAATCTCTCGCTTTTCAATATCTTCTATCCCCTGTCTCACTATCTTCCAAAATCCATTAACATTATTTTCACCTGCTCTACATATATTCCCCAAACTTATTTCTTCTAGTATCTTCCCCACTTCCCCATATCAACTCTTCCTTTCCAAGACCTCTTTTTAATATTTCAAACATTCCTTTAATATATTTGAGCTGTCTAATTTGAGAGTGCGATACCAACACTTCATTGCTCTCTCTATAATCAATCCTT
Organism: Metallyticus violacea; assembly: GCA_030762175.1. Classification (NCBI taxonomy): domain Eukaryota; kingdom Metazoa; phylum Arthropoda; class Insecta; order Mantodea; family Metallyticidae; genus Metallyticus; species Metallyticus violacea. The sequence goes on along the minus strand of CM060836.1, from coordinate 88,203,674 downwards.
TCCTCCCCATCCATCCTAATTCAAGCAAACTAACCCCCTTGGAGAACACTTGGGTAATTCCAACTCTTCCTTACAAAACATCTGTTTACTTAACATATGTAAGTTGAGCTTATGTATATAACAATAGCCAGGAACATTAATTTGTACATTTATATCACTGACATACACAGTTTGAACATAATGATCCTTTTACTTTAATATTATTTAATGCCTGTTTTCACTGTTCTTTGTCATTTTTATAATAATAATCAATCTATTTTTCCCTATCCAAGTATTTTTCATGCATCTATATAAACTTAATATTAATCAAGCACAAAAATATTTTTGGTATTTCAATATCTTTGATCCTTAGCTTAATTTCTTTCCGAAAGCCATTCCCTATTAATCCTCTATCTTTCCATACTTCTCCCATACCAATCCTTTCCTAAATGTACCTATCTAAATATTTCTTTGTTTTATCCCATTTTGTAAAACTAAGTATTGTCTTAAAATATTTTCTTTTTCTAGTCAGTAGATTGTAAACCAATATTTTAATATCCCTATCATGTAATTATTAAGTACATTGACTTTAAATTTATTGAGTTCTAAGTTTACAATTATGGTTACATACTTTTCTATAACTTTTGTAGGTAAGTCAATTGTACCCTTAAGATTAAAAATGTTAAGTAGATCTAAAAAATTCAAATAATGATGTTCATGAAATATGCAATAATTCCTTAAAAAACATAATTTATTATATTCTGTATTAATGAATGAATTTTATTTCTCATACATCAAATTACAAAACTTTTTACAAAATAAACACAAATAAAGAGAAAAAAAAAAGCATTCCCATTCATCAGCAGCTACCTACTTGAATATCCAGAGGACCAGGCTCCGATCCAACGAAAGAACACAATATTGTAAATAATTTATACATTCAATCCAATATTAAATTACATCTTATGCAATAATGAACCTTCCTCCTTTTCCAATTAAACCCATTCAGCTAAATTTCTGCTCTTGAGAGTTGCTTGTTCCTTTAGAACTTATAAATAAACACATTAAAATAAAAGTAAATAATTTTCCTTTCCATGTTCTCGTTCATGTAAACTTACTAAATTTCCCACTTGCTTACTATCAATTTATGGAGTTGCATTCCTTCCATACCCCATTACAATTAACCCCAGGTTGAGTATGTAATGGGGATCTATATTCACTCCCTAAATAGTAGAATTGTCAGCATTGTTATTTTCATTTATCTTACCCACCTTCCATAACTATTTTTGCCTTACCTTGCCTATGTACTTTCCCAGTTCTTTAATATTTTCGTCTGATTTTAAATTTAAAATTCTTTTGCCTATTATTTCATTTGGTAAACTTCCCCACCTATGTAATAGGAACTGTTCCCTCCAAAATTTGGTTTGCTTATATTCTAATATACAACACCAAGTACTATCTGATTCTTCACACATAGGATGTATCTCCTTAATATATCCATTTTTTATTTCACTTAATATTACTCCTGTTCTAAACCATGCCAGTCCTTCCCTTCCTGTCTTATCACAGATTTCAATATATTTTTCTCTTTCCCACATGATTTTTAGTATGCTAAATAATTTCGAGATATTTTGACATTAAGATTTGCCCAATGTCCTGTTTTTCAATATCCTCAATTCTTATTATTATTATCTCTTTCCAAAATAATTTTCCAAATCTTTCTGCAGGGTGCAGATAAAATGAGAAAAACCACAAAATTAACATCTATTGTCTATGTTCTAATAATGTAATGCTTCTTTAAATGTCAGGAGCATTAACCTCTTAAGATGCAAGTCCCCTTCCCCCTTTTCATCATATATAAACACATGGTCTTTGGGCTTAAGAGATATACAAGAAAAGCTATCGCTATTATAGAGCTCCTTCAAAATTATTATTATATTAATACTTATATTATGATATTATAATTATATAACAACAACAACAACAACAACAATAATAATAATAATAATAATAATAATAATAATAATAATAATAATAATAATAATGGGCTTGTTGGCAGGTGGTGTACTTCACACACTTAATGCTTTTCCAATGCTCTGCAACTTTTGTATGACATACTCCTGAATGAACTGGGGTTTTCAATAGTACTTCTTCTTGTTGATCCTGGTGCTACAAAATTAGAAACTCTCTGCTTTGCCAAATTTAGCTTGTGCTTCTCTGTAAGATATTTTCAAACATATTTATTCCTTAAAGTTCATATTCCTTTTGCTGAATGCTTCTCTCTGCCGGCATCATGGAAGTCAGCTACATTTTTTTCTTTCCCTTTAAAGCTGCATACATTCTACTTAAGTTAAAGGCATGTTCCCTGCTTTTGATGCATGTGATAAATGGATGAAATTTATATAGCTATCATTTTTATGCGAAAGTTCATCCTGACAATGTCTGTTTTTGATTCAGCATTCTAATACTTGCCTAATGGAATGCAGCATTTGAAACAATTCTGTAACATCGTTAGAGCAAAATAAAAAATTAGGAGTTCTTCTCACCATTCATGCAAACTTAGCTTTGCAAACATAATATTGCTATAAATTTGAATAATTTGGGGATTTTCACAATGAAACATAGTATCATATAACAAATTATTTATGAGGAAGTCACTCAAATTTCACTATTTTATTCCACTTACTTGTACATGTTTCAAAGGCAAATTACCTTCATTGTCAGCATGGTTCCACTGTCAGCTTTCCAGCGTGGTATTAAGATGTCGCTCTTTGGATTTTATAAAGTTTTTGATGAGGTTGCTGTTGTTTAGAGGATCAAATTTAACTAAATGAACTTGTTAAATCAATTCAACAAGTTACCAAAATACAAAAGCCAAAGCATAAAAAACTCAACAGAATTAATAGAGAAAATTAAACTTATGAAACTGGATAAAAGGGACTTACTAGTGTCTTATGATGTGGTTTCTATGTTCCCTAACATCCCCAAAGAGAAACTAATAAATGTTTTAAAAAAATGGCTAACCTCAATTAAATTACCTGGAGAAATTATAGAACAATATCTGAACCTCACCAAAATTTGCATCAATAAAACCTACTTCACACTCAGAGGCAAGATATATACACAAAAGAAGGGTTTAGCAATGGGTAATATGCTTTCACCATTCTTAGCAGACATATACATGAGTTTCCAGAAAAAAAAAATTAGTAGAGGCTTTCCCACATATATACAAATGTTGGTATCGTTATGTTGATGATGTCATTGCAATAGCAGATGAAAAATGGAAAGATGATGCAATAAAAATACTAAACCTATAAGACAGCTACATAAAATTCACAATGGAAATGGAGAACAACAAGGTTCTTCCTTTCCTGGATATAAAAATTATAAATGATGATAACATACTGCAATCTGGCATATTCACGAAGGATACTCACATGGATAATTATATAAAAAGCAACAGCCACAATCTAAAACAATGTAAACTCTCTATAATCAATAGCCTCACATTCAGATTAACAAACCTACCAATAAGTGAGACAAAACACAAATTGGAGTACCAAAAAATCATGGATATCGCAAGAAAAATGGCTACACAATAGACCTGGTCAAGAAAAAGATAGAAAAATTCAAAAAACAAAAAAAGAAACCACCACACTGAAAGGTTACAAACGAGAGCAGATATATAAGAAATTTACATTCCATCCATGGCACACCAAATATTTCAAAAGATTTTTAAAGAGCTGAATACTATTTTGGCTCCAGTGAATAAATGCAATTTGAAAAACTTCCTAAAAACCAACACAAAAGACAAAATTCTGCCAGGAAAACAATCAGGCATTTATGAAATCAGTTGCAAAGACTGTAATAATAAATATATAAGTAAAACAAAAAAGGAACATTACCATACGGTTTAAGGAACACATGAGAAGTGTAAAATATAAATATACAGAAAAATCAGCAGTAGCATACCATTTCTGGCAAAAGAACCATGAGTTCCAAAATGAACCAAAACTTTTAAAAGCTCTTCAAAAACCCATAGAATTATCGGTGTGGGAAAATATAGAAAATTTAGTTAATTTTGACCTTCCAAACAACAGCAACCTCATTGAAAAGTTTATAAAATCCAAAGAGTAACATCTGAATACCACGCTGGAAAGCTGACAGTGGAACCGTGCTGACGATGAAGGAAATTTGCCTTTGTAACATGTCCCAGTAAGTTGAATAAACTAGTGAAATTTGAGTAACTTCCTCATAAATAATTTGTTATATGACAATATTGCTAACCTGCAATGTAATAAATTTCGTAATTTTGTTATGAAATATATAAGAGCTACAATACTTTAAGTGTGAGTATAACTGTAAAACATGCTCCGCTATGATTATTTAATTATACATTATATTCATTTTCAAAATATATCGGTTTCAGGTAATGAACTTAACCTATAAAATAAGATTTAGTTGCCCAAATATCAATTAACTCCCTGGAGTTAAATACTGATAAAAAACTGGGTATCTACCACTGAGGTGATGAAACATATTTATACATATTAGTCATACAGGGAATAATGTAAGGCACAGCTATCCTAATGAAAATTGCTACTATGAGTTAATTTGATGTCCATTTTAACCATTATTCTGTATGGAATTTTACTTAAGTCTAGACATGCATTTTACAAGCTTTCGGCCTGTACTGTACAACCGATTGTCAAGCTCATAAACCATATTTGTGCTGAAGCTCACTCCTGATCATTGTTGGGAGTTTAAACCATGGAAGGAATGCTATCTGCTTTTTGTTGCCACGTAGAATACGAAAACAGAATAGCCACAATTGCTCTGAATAGGATTGGTAAGTCATCTATTAAGATTTTCCAGAACCTAGGCGCCCTAAAGATCAGGAAAAATGCTTGTGTATTGGACAATCCAGAAATTCACTGTGACTGGCAGAATAAAAATCACCTGACTTCGAATTGTATGAAAAACAGTGGCTGCTAAAGCAGTAACTATGGTAGCAACCATCAAAATTCCTTCTGGAAGCAAGTTAATTATGGCACTGGAGATTTTACAACAATCCATGTTCAGGGTCACAATGAAGAACTTGAACTCTGAGCTTACCAGAGAAGTACTGGACATTACCTGACATCTCAAGTGAAGAAGAAAAGGGAATTGAAATCGAGCAGATGATACGGCAAGATTTCTCTTATTGACCAGAAATTGTTTACCATTGAAGACACTATTAATTGCAAAAAGGACAGGGTGTATGCTTCAAACTCTTGAGAAGCCCGTTAAGGAATTTCGGAAGTTCAGAGAGGCCAGCACCTCTCTGCACCCAGAGTTTGGTTGGATGAGCTATAAGGGTACCATCAGGCTTCATTTTTGCAAAAATGGTTTAAAACTAGTGTCAAAGTGTATGTGGAAAGTATCCTGGAACCTTTTGAAATGCCAATGAACCCACCCATGTTTAACAATGAACCCTGGAGCTTCCAGCAAGATTCTTTCCCAGTTTATAAGACGAGGATGATGCAACAGCAACTGCAGACTAATGCATCCGAGTTCATCTCCATTATATTGGCCATCTGATATCCCTGATCTTAATCCCCTGGAATGTCCACTTAGGATATCCATAACAAGAAGAGGAACCTTGATTGAAAGTTTAAAGCACTCTATGATGGCAGCAGACTTCGAACCTGTGTGGATACTATGCATCTTTTAAGAACCAGTAGTAGCCCATTATATTTATAATTCCAAAGGAAAGCATTTTTTTTTTTTTAAATGCTTCTCCTGCTTTTTTTATTGCCATATTTCATGTGCATTAGAAAATCCAAGGAAAAAGGAATGAGACTTTGTTTCTCAATCAACCCTTACTCTCCAAACCTCCAAATAAACATTATAGAGTCCTCATTGCAATATACAATCAAAATTTGATTTTGCCGATAGAAAGTTACCATGTAACAGTCTTGCCACCTGCTAAGAGAAACTCATAGCATGCATGTTTTGTTTCTTTCATTATTTGTTAGTAGTAAATATAATTAATATTGTACTCAGCATCACATTAGAAAGTGCCTGCCTTCCACTGTGACACATACCTGAATATTAATTGATACCATTGTATGATTCAGTTGAACTACATACTCTTAAAGCTTCACTTACTTTTCATAAATGTATGGAACCAATTTTGAGAACATTTAGTTCCCATCTTCAGCCAGGCTAAAGTTCAACTGTCGGATCATTAGCCTGGCTGAAGATGGGAACTAAATGTTCTCGAAACCGGTTCCATGTATTTATGAAAAGTAAGTGAAGCTTTAAGAGTGTGTAGTTCAACTGAATCATACAATGATATCAATTAATATGATTAGCTTCACTGTGCAAGTTCCAATTTACATTTAAGTAATACCTGAATATTTTTGAAAAGATATTCAGGCACCAGCTGCAATTAATACTTCTGAATGTTACAAGCTGCTTCCATGAGTTTTACTTCAAGCACAGCAGTAATTATGTATGAATAAAGAATCAGCAGCTCAGTGGCTTTATATGCACTGCTGATAGACACATCAATTTGCAATGCTACTCATGTTAAAAGATTTTCAAGGAGAAGCTTCTAATTGATAGCTTATTTCATCAAATTTTCCTCTGTTAATACCTGGCTTTCCTGTCTCTGCTTCTTGTCAAACAAAACAGCTTAGATTTTATTTTTGTTCACCAGTATGAAAATTACACTTTGTGATGGAGATAATTCTCCTGGAAATTTAACATGAAGGTCTCTTATAATTAAGAGTCAACAGCAGCCGATGATGGGAGGAACCTCTCCCGAAACTAGTCCAAAGTTTTAAATAAGTAAGTGGAGTTAGTGTTAACAACTGAAAGCATTAATGTAACATATATTACCACTCCATTGTCTACAGCTTCGTAAGTACAATTTTTACTTAATGAAGGTCTCTCTTACAGTACTTGTATGATTTCTTTTGCAAATAACAATCATAAATAACTATTCTATGTTCTAGCATACATTTTACTCTTGGCACACTTACCTCACAATAGATAAATGCACTGTAGAAAACCTTAACTGCACTACCTAGAGAGAAATGCAACTGAAACATATGGCATGATAAAAACACAATTGAACAAACTGAATTGCCTGTGTCAGCAGTGCTTTAACTTCAGTATTATTGCAAATTGCATATTCACTGAAGGTCAACCAGTTTCCACTAGTATGTATGAACTAATGGAATGAGCATGGAATATTCATTTTAGACCTATAACATTAGGATCTGTCTTCATTAATTGAATTGTAAAGGAATATTAAAGATAATTGAAATGAGGTAAGCAACTATTGAGATAACACTCAATTCCGGTTTTATTATTCACAATTACCATATGCATTACATCAAATAAGGCACAGTCAGTTTCACTTCATAATTAGTGAAATGTACACTCACATCACATTATTATGTAATAGTTAAAAATGTCCACAACAGACAATGCTTTAGGTCACTCTTTTTATATTTTTAATGTATCAAGAACTATTAATTAAAATAATCCAAATTAAAGAAGAGAAAAAGGGAATGGGAGAGCAAGAAACTGGCCATATATTTATTGTATGTTTAAATAATTTAAACACCCAGATAAGCACGAAGGAAATGAAAATCATATTTCAGCATATCCCTACTGGTGTTAATTAAGTACATGAACAGATATTTGACTTAATACATACACCAGAACTTAAATACTCTAAACTTAAAACTTAATACATTTTTCCAAGGATAAAGGAACTCTATAGATAACAAATGCTTTATCTCTGCTGCCATAAAGACTTACACATGAGTGATTATAAACTTAATCAACTACCTATGGATTACTTTAGTATAGATAAATTTCTTATGATTTTCAGTTTTGAAATGGCCTATATTTTATATGAAAACTTAGTTTTACTTTGTCTAACAGTGTGAGCAACTGCATCTAGGGAAAAAACAGAAAATTTACATTTCTTAGCTCTGTTAGAGAAATAAAAAAAAAATTGGTTTGAAGGTTAAATAATTTTTTTTTCCAATTTTAAATTGTAAAACTAGTGTTATTTTACATTATCTTTTTTTGACTGAAACATTAAAATAACACTTTTGAAATGCAGCTGAACACTCTTGCTTTCACAAGTTTATATTCATAAAACTATTCAGAAAAGTTACAGTAGCTGCATAAAGAAGTAGGTAACATAGTCTAGATTACAAAGTAAATATTTCTAGCTTCCTATTAGTTTCAGAAAGTTTATTCTGTATTAAAAAAAATTGCTTATCTTTCTTTTTTTTCCTCCTCCATTTCAAATAAGATGAAATCTTAGCTGATTTCCCTTGAGTGCAACAAAGCTATAACTTACGGAGTATAGGATCCTGTCCTGTCAAGATATAGCGTGGCAGCTACATTCTGATGTTTAAGAGTATATAAAAGTAATGGTTAAATAATATGCTGGAACTTTAGCCTTAATGGAAACAGAGAAGCAGCATGTTTAGCTAAGCAACAAATTATATGTACATATAACACAAAATTACTGTTAATAAACAAAGACCTTACATTCTGGAAAAAGAAAACTGGAATGCACACATTTATGTAATTCAGTCACCAAAATTGCTTGTAATGAGCATGAGCTGAAGAATAGATAAGAATAACAACATGTTTTTTTTAATTCTCAAGTATAATTGAAATTATTCATTATGGTGCTAATATTGGTTTACTTTTGTGCCACAGCTGTAATAAAGTTCAGAAATTGTGCTTTGAACAACAAAAGCTAAAGTGTTAAAGAGTAAACAAAGATATGCATTTTTCATGCAGGTATAACATAAAGATTCAAAAAGTCTTAGAAGTCATTCACACCTTTTCTGTCTGCTGATACAAAAAATACAGGCAAAGAGAGAAAAGAGCGGAGGGATGAGACAGAATTGTGCAGACTACAAGTAACTCTATTTGTAAAAAAGTGCCATATTGGTTAAAAAGCATTTAACAAACTTTTTAATGAATCATTGTTTTGAATGGTAGGGATTTTTCACAGTAAGGTTTAGCTTTAAACATACACTTTTGAAGAGAAATGACTAAAATTGAAATTATTTTTACCAATTTTCTTGAGCATGTTTTGAAATGTTTTTTTGTAAGTGTTTAACACTCTGCAAATTGCCAAGGTCCTTTGTTATGAATGTAATGAATGAAATTGTGGTGTAAATGAGTGTGGAGTCTTTAGTGTCTTAGAACCTGGTGTCCATCTTTTAAGGTTAAGGCAAAATTTAGGATAAAAATTTTACTCAAACAGCAAGCTCTAACTAGGGAATGAATTTGGGCCTGCTGGTTAACAAGCAGATGGTGGTTATTTCATAGTCCATTGTCTTCATAATACTGAGTCTATGCTGACATTTATTTGATTCCTTATTAAAATTTAATTTTTATTCAATATTTTGAAAATAATATAAGTAGTTAAATATTATAATGATCAAAACACTGCAAGAATGTTGAAGGTAGATTAGGTTGATTTCTTCACAAACCCTAGAAGTTAAAATGTGATGAACTATAAAAAATTATAAATTACATTTTAAGTATAAAATACAACACTATAGGAGGAAAAGACAGGAAACAAATTCTGCAGCAATGTTCAACATGGTGAAAATTTGCACATCACTCAAGCATTAACATTATATCAATATTTTTTATTCCAATATAAATTTTGTTTTTAGTGCATTTCTGAGTGTTTTGAACTTGAGTGTCATTTCCTTCAAAGAACAGACAAGCTCTAGAAAAAAGAAATGAAAAATCCAAAATAAAGTAACTTATTAATCTGAAACATATATTATATTCTGAAAGGCCACGAGGCAGTGGATTTTAAGGTATTAAAAATTGTGAATTATTTGCCTTTACCCTGAGGGAATTATTATAAAAGGAAATAAAGTGTTTCAATCACAATGTTAGCATCTTACAATCTGAGTCACCCCAGTAATATTCTCAGTTATTTCTGAATAATATGTTATATTACCATAAATAAAATAACTAAAAGGATGAGCAGTTCTGAAGGTACAACATTTTAGTGATTTTATTCATGGTTGTTATTAAACCTAAACTGTAATGAATTTTTATAATTTATTTAGTTTTCATACATAGTTTTATACATGCAGGCCACCTAATATCCCATCCCATTTTGCAAGACTCATCTCTTGTCCCCATAATTGCAACACTTTTCTTTCTACATATATTTATGTCTTCATTGCACAATGGCTGTTATGACCATGGATTTAAAGAAGGGTGATGACTATAGACAAAATATTTACTTGAATATGTGAAAATATTTTTGATCAGCCAATGTCTACTATTGAAAGTTCTCATTTTGAATGAACTTGCTCACAAAAAAGATATTTTCATTGTTTCTATGAGTAAAAAATTATGGCATACTATAACAGCATTATTAGTTCAAATTAATTTCCAAACAGTTAATGCTTCAAGAATCTCATGAAATATAGCAACAAATTGACAAAATAATATTTTTGTATCTTATTGTGTTCACAGCAATTATGCAATTTATCTTGGTTTGACAAAGAATTATCTTGCAGCAGCCATATCATTTCATTATTGGCATGCGTACCATTTGTTTGGGACACAAAAAAAATTATACTGTTGGATAATCAACTTTTTTTCCCTTTCCAAAAGGACTTACAATAGGATAATAGAAAATGACAAAGGATTTGCATTGAATATCAAAATGATACCCACATGATTTTTGTTTCCAAGAGATTCAGTTTGTGTCAGATATGACTATATAAACATTCTGTACTAAACAGAGAATGAAGGATGGAGAGTAGAAAGTGCTAACAACTATGATTTATGAATGTAATTAGTATAACTTGGTGTAGCACTACTTTTTAACTTAAGATACTTTGTTTATAGCTGTGCTATGACTAAGCTCTTTTACAAAAAGTGTGATTCCTTTTTTATTATGGAGGAGGGGAAAAAGAAAATTGGACACAAGCAATGAGGTAAAAATTATAATTTTTCTTCTGAAAAAAAAGAATGATTTGAATATCATTTACACATTCCCTAAATAATCTAAGTACATTTAAGGAATATTTGTTTTTTCCTATAAAAAATTAAGTGTTGATATGCATACTTAATCACATATTACTTCCCAAATGCTGAGACAATAACAAAATATGAGAATATAATCATGTGTATGATAAATATTTGAAATAATAATTAGAGAGGAAAATCTGAAGTCATGGACGAAACTTAAACCAAAGATCTTTGGCTTACCATCCGATGGTCTAACAATTTGGACTATGGACATAATTATCAACCTCTTCAAACTGATTCTATGTTCTAAATAATACCAATATTCAAGTCTTCATCACAATAATCCTTAATAGAGTGAAAACATTAAAATTATCCATTCTATTACTTGCATTATGCACTGTGCATAATGATTAGGGAAGAGTATTTTGTGGATGAACATATTTTATTTGAGAATATTTACATTCCTGATATTAAATGTATGTGCAAATTCTTTAAAAAAATAAAATTCAATAGAGCATGTTTTAAGGTTTTTTTCATCCTTTATTATATACAAATGTAAAATTATATATAATTTGAGGGGGAAGGAAGGAACCTGGAAAGGTAATTTGATAATGGTAAATTATTTAAAGGCTATTGTTTGCCTCTGTCCTGTGATAAACAATTGTAGGATTTTCTAGGTGCCTTATTTGCTAATGAAGTGTGTAAACTGAGCAGGCAATCTATGAAGCATGTTACATATGCCGTTTTCAAAACTAGACAAGATTCCATACTTTTTCATTATATTTAGAGACTTAAGGGCTGGTGGGTTGGCAAGAATGATATTTTCTGAGACACAATGGTAAGAATGTGATGGGAAGAAACATGGGTATGCAATGTATTCAATAAATTGTTTAATTCTTTAGCATAATAAAAAGAAGACAGCTGGAAACTCAATGCAGAAATCAAAAATCTCCTATGGCTGGCTCCTAAGTCAGCAGGTGAAGGAAGAGAAATGTTTAATCAGTGATAGTAAAGTAATACTCTGCAATGCTTGCAACAAACAGGTGCATTGCAACTTAAAAGCAATTAATTTTACATAAAATATACACTAATTTTGACATTTAAGAGACAAGGGTCAGAAGTCAGTATTATTTTATTAATGTTATTATAGTATATATTGGAATATAAAGTTTTCAACGTTAGTACCATATACAAGTATTATTTTGATGTTGCTACAGATATTTTAAATTGAAAAGAATATTTTTTATGTTTAAGACAGTATTTAGATGAACATTTTGAATGTTTTTTGAACATAAAATTATCATCCCTAATAATGATAGATCACATAAGCTGGCAGCATTAGTGAAATGGTGTGTTTGCCGTCAAGTTATACAAAAATTAGTTTAATCTGAACTTTTTAAGTGGTATCACAGTGACTGTTACATAAGCAAAATTTTTAAAAGCACTTTATAATTCTTTTACTTCCAAATTTGGTTTGAATTAAATACAGAACATAACAAAATGAAAAAGTGGGTTAAAAATAAGAACAACATGCACAGCTTTGGAGTTTGCGACAGTTAAATGAGAAACAAAACCCACTATAATTATATGTTTTCCACTAGAACAAAATTTACCATAATTTTAGCACTTGTTATTGCTATAAAACTGCCAAAACTTCCATAGTTTACTTCAGTAATATTTCCATAGATAATGATATATAGTACAAGTAGAATGGGAGGAACTAGTTTATCAATTAGAAAGAAGTGATATTTGTAACAGCTTATGCTCATTAAGAAGACAGGAACAATACTGAAATATTTTAACCTGCTACAGTAACTTACACATGTACAACTTAACATGATATAGCATAATACTATAAATATTTATGATAATGCCTATAGTACTATGCTTAATGCAAATAAAAACCACTGACAGCATTGATGCTATCTCATGAACTTCAATTATATTTCACTAATGGATGAATGCATGTAGTTGTGCATTCTCAATAAATCGAAAAATTCATTCAGCTGGCATTTATTTTCTTACCATATTCTCTTTTAGAAAATTTGCATCTTTTTAGTAAAAGTGCAAAATTGTTATGTATGTTCATAATACATTACATCTATATAACTTTTTATCTGCTCAAGTTCTTAATTCTTTGAAATATAAATATGTAGCAAGACAATGCTTTGTCTGCTTATAAAATTTTTCATGACTAACTATTTGATACTTTTCTTATTTTGTATGTATAAACTGAAAGCAATTACTTATTAAGAGTTAGTCACTCTAAAATCTTTTGCAAAATAACTATAATGCACATCAAGCAACTGATACCATTTCTTGCACATATACATATTATGTAGATATATCACTGCATCACATTAGGCATCCCCTTCATTGCCATTAACAACCACCCCAACATCAATAGCATACCATACATTTTAAAACAATTGTTTTGAATCTCAAAGCCTAGAAGCATTATTCCCATAGATTTCAATCAAATGTACCACGCATATGAAAGCTATTTATTTTATGCAATACTTTGAAATTATATATTGTTGTTTGCTAAGAAGAGCTGCAAATAAAAAACTACCCATGAATTTAATCCAAAAATCTTAATAAACTAAAAGTTATACACTACAGAAAGCATGAAAAACTGAGTAAGTCCAATTTTGCTCGAAAATGAATTATTGGTATCCAGCTATTTTTCATGAGGAATTTAACATTGTGATAAATTGGGTAAGTCTAATTCCAATTAGTTGCAGAGATATGAACTGTGAAAAACATGTGGAACACAGTTTGTGATAATATTGTAGGTTAATCAACTATGTTTATTTTTCACCAACAGAATGCATGGGGGAAAAAAATCATACAAGTCCAGTTGAAAATCTGGGTAAGTGGATTTACCTGGTTACTGCAGGTCTTTTCCTCTGCCTAAGGAAATGAGGGAAACAGTTAAGTTGTTTAGTTCCCTTTTTCATGTCTGTGTTATTATGCCAGCATCATGTTATCAAACATTGCGATCACTTTTTTATGATGCAAATCACCTTGGGACTATTAATGTTAAGGGTAATACCCATAAACAAATGAGCAGCAATAATCTATTCTACAATTTTATTAAAAGCTGTTGTCATTTTCTCTGTTTTCGCATGGAAGCAAACAGTTCAGTTTTTCCACAATAAAGGAGTTCACCACAGTTAACAATGCATACAGCCAGTCATTTGATTATCATGCTTTTTTATACTCAACTTTGTTGGTGCCATACAGAAAGCAAAAGCGAAGGCGTTCAGTTGGAGTGTGATAAAATGTCAGGTCATGTGCATCCTCTAGTTGAACTTGCTGTACAACAAAGTCAAAGTACTGGTAGTTCTGAAGAGTGTGCTAAGAAAATGAAGACTACATTTCCACAAGAAAACGTTAGTGACCAAGAAACTGGTAAGCAAAACCCTTTTCACTTCTTTTTAATGAGATTAAAACCACATACTTGTACTTTAAAAATGTTTTTGCATGAACTGTTATACAATAATTATGCTGTTCATTGGCAATATGAAAAAGAATTGGAGATTATGAACTAAAATAACAAATCCATTTAAAATCAACCATTGAGTTTTGAAGAATCATTGAATGTAAACACAAGAACAGGGGACGTGGAAAAATTATAATAAAATAAGTTTTAATTAGAAAAAAATAAGATGGCAGCATAGTCATATGTGTGATCTACTGTGATGTTGAACATTCCATTTCAGTATTCCAATTATGGGGAAACAATGCCTTATGGGCTAAAAACTTTTCTTTCTTCCCCCCCCCCCCTTTTTGTAACTATGTATTACATGTTTAAATCATGTATGAACTTTCTTGGTAATTTTTATTTACTGCTAGCACTTTTGCTCATTTGTATTCTTAAATACGAAAAACAGGTAGTCAATGAAAGTTATTTCTTACAACCTGTATAACCTTCTTTCTAGGTTCCTCCTCATTTTCCTTTGCAACTTAACATCACCATGAAGATCATCAGGGTAAATACGGAGTGGATTCAATAAAATTTATGCATTTGCAGATTTTGATTCTTATGACAGCTTGAAAGATCCTAACTATCAACAAGAACAACAGAAGTTTTTAGAAAAATTAAAATCCCTCAATACTACACTGAAACTGATGAAAGTCATGGAAATGAAACTACAGAAGACACCAACATGCTGAGTAATAATGGAAAATACCAGTCTGAAAATCCTGAACCAAGTAGTCCTGTTCAGAGGAAAAGGAGACAGAAGGACAGAGAAGTTAACAAGGAACTCAAAAATAAAAGCAAATCCTACATATGAGAAAAAGGGAAACAAAGGAAGGCAAGAGAAATGATATCTCTTAACCATGCCGAATGAAATGCTTGGAAAACTTTAAAGAGGAAGACTGTAAAAAATGTTTCCAAGATTGTTGGGCTATTGGTGACCATGATAACAGGATTAGGTGCATATTTTCTTTAATAACAACGAGTAAAGCAAAAAGGCATCATGTGGTTGAAGACAGCACTAAATTAAGGGACGCTGTTTGCAAATATGAGTTTATTATTATTAGCAACAACCAGCCAATCTGCAGGGAATACTTTAACAGAACATTTGGTGAAACAACTGGATTCATTGAATGTGCAGCCAGAAAGAAGAAAAATTCATTTACTGGAATAATAATTGCACCTCATGATAGAGAAAGATCTGCTGCAAATAAAACAACTGAGGAAAAATTACAGATTGTAAAAGCTCACATTCTCTCATTTCCCTAGCTATGAGAGTCATTATTGCTGAAACACAACTTCTAAGCAGTTTTGGTCATCCAATTTTTGTCTATGGTTTGTATAAAAAATGTACAGAAAGCTCTATTTCATTGAAAATTTATTCCAGATACTTTCATGATTCAAGAAGCCAAAAGAGCTACTTGCCACAAATGTAGTATACTGAAAATGGAGATCAACACTTTGGTGGGAGAAGCCAGAAATTTAGCAATACAGAACAAGAAGCACATCACAGTGCTGCTGAGGAATCATATGATGCCAAAAGAAGTGATAAAAAATTGCATAGAACAATATTAAGATGGCTGTATTTCTATGATCTGCAACAATGCCTGCTAATACCTTATCTTATTACATCTGTCTCCTTCTATAAAAGACAGTTGTGGACAGTTGTGTTTATATATAACAATCCACAATTTAGTCACCAATAAAGCTACTTGCTTGTGAAAGAAACAATATCTGGAAGAGGTGCTAATGAAATAGCTTCTTGTCTCTAAGAGTTCATTCTGCAGTTGCCAGAAGCTGCAGAAGAAATAATATTTTATTCCAATGCTTACAGGGGAGGGCAGAACAGAAACAATATACCAGTATTGTGGCTGCTATATTCATTTCCTTATTGAGAAGAGGCAAAACACTCATGCAATTGGTCACAAGTTTTTGGTAAGTGGACATATCCATATGGAATGCAATTCTGACCATGCTGTCATCAAAAGGAAGAAAAAGAGAACAGGGATGAAAATTAATCTCCCTAATGACTGGTAGCAGCTAGTATGGTCAAGCAAATGCAAGAAACCATTCCAAGTTTTCGTGATGGAAAGAAACATTTCTTAGACTTTAGCTCATTGACGTAAATAAGCAGGCCATTTCTGATAAAGAAAAAGGACACCAAAGGTGTCCTTTGGAACAGAACTCACTGGCTTAAATATGCCAAAGAGTCCAGGAAAATACTCTTTGAATATTCCCTCTCTCAGGAAGAACATTTTTGCACACGTTCCATCAGAAGGCATAGAAAAAGTTTGTTGCCCACATTAATACACTTACTGTTTCTGCAAGTGCTGAAAAGAAGAGACATCTTGGATCTCTTACCACTGGTTGACAGGATTTTACTATACAAATTTAAGGGTAGACAATATTCCCAGTACTGACCCAGACTTGGAGGAACTAAATGAAGATGCATGCAATGCAAACTGTAACATAAGATATTAATATAGCTAATATCTTATTTTTGAAATTTCGTAATAAGAATTAAAATAAATATTTAATGTTTGAGTTAAAAAGAGGTTTGATATGATTTAGAGTATGTACTTAGATGTGCAATTCAAAAAGAGGTGGCTATAATGAAATATAGGCAATTAAATATGCTTTAATACTCCCCTGCTTACAAATTTGAACATTTTCTAACAATAAATAAAATATATGGTTAATGTTCGATTCAAAGTGTGCTGTTTACTATGAACATAAATATATAAGTCACCAAAACAGCTTTACAACAGATGAAAAAAACCAATTTAGGTCAAAAAATAAACAGGATGTACATTTCTATTTGAAAGATCTTGTTTTAATTGGTATATCCTCTGAAAATCATTTTTGAACATTAATTCACAATTTTGGGGGCAGTTCCAAACTTTATTTTCTCTGTCCTGTAAAATTTGCTTTTGGAGACTAACCCAGTTTTTCACACTTTCTGTAGACTATAGACCATTAAATTTTAGAGCTCCTTCAACTCTCTCTAAAGCCTGTATGGCAATTTAAATAATTTTAAAAATAAACTGCGCATACATACTCTCGCTGTTATTTAGCTTATACCAAACCAACTATATAAAATTATGAGAAAATAATGAATACATATTATTCATATATATGTATCTATTCTATTCTATTTCAGCTTTAAATAGAATGAGTTATATATATTTGTTTCATTTGATTAATACTGCAAAAGTTAATTTGGTTATTAATAATTAAGTTCCCATTTAAATTAAGAAAAGTATATATTGGAATTGGTCTTAGAAATTCATTTAAACTTTTATATTTGTTCATTATAATCTAATATGACCAATGCTGGAACTCTGTTTAATCATTACAGGTTATTAAAATTAGGAAAAAGCAAAATTTTATCTTCTCTCCCTAGTGCTGTGTTCAGAGATTGTAGGAATGTTTTAGCTCCAAAGTTTGGCTTTCTGTATAAATAATGCAAGTAAATACAATGTGATATATATAATATGAGATAAATTTCAGAAATACTATCCTGTATTCAAATTTAAATAGGATCTTATGTCAAGACATGAAAGCTATATTTGCTGAGCCTGTCCAAAGTGGATATTCTAAATGTTCATTTTCGCATGTATTTTCTTTTCTTTCAAAGAATTAAGCAAGAATTTTGTACTTTTATTACCAATATGATTCAGTTTAAAGAAAAGAATCAGTTAACTTTATTTTTGACTTGAAATCAAAGTATCTGATAAAGCATTTTCTAAGAGTTTTAAATATTTTAAAAACAAAAAATGGTTTTAAATAATTGAAATTGTGTCCAATTGACAAAGAATACATACTAAAAATATTGTAATGATACTCCTCTCCAGCCAAAACTCCTATATGGAAGTAACTTTCAAGGATAAATTTATGATGTTCTTTTGTAACATTCATGATACTATTAAGAAATATTATTAAAAATTTTAATAAGTTTTTGTTTATTAAGATCATTTTTGATTGAGTCTCATTAACACTCTTTTGTTCCACTTACTTGTTTAAATATATAGGACCGGTTTCAAGAATCGTTCATTTGCATCTGGTGGAGGTGTGAACTTGAAGTTTAGAGAGAGCAGATTACACATCGCCACAGCATAACAGTTTATCCTCCAATCAACAATGGGCTGGCAATGTGAATGAAGGGTTCATGAAACCAGTCCTACATATTTAAAACCAAGTAAGTGTAGCAAAAGAGTGTTAGTTCAGCTCAATCACACAATAATCTTAATATATGATTAGCTTTACTGTGCAATGTTCCAATTAATAATTTTAATTAATTTTTTGTTTGTTTGCGTAAGTTTTTTTTATTGTCACTTTGGCTACATTGATCTTGTTGCAACATCATTAAGTTGTGGACTGAATACTATAGGTGTAAGTTGGTAGAAATGAATGAATGATGGTGCAAATGGGCTCAGAATCCTTGGTACCTTAAAGCTATCTAGCATTCACCATCTTAGGGTAACAGAAAAAAACCATGACAGCTTGACCTGATCAGGATTCAAACACAGGACCTCTAGACTAGCAGTAGCAAATGTTGCCACTAGACCACAGAGGCAGTCTTAATGAAGTTTTGTAACAACATAACAAGGATGACATTTATTTCTAGTTAAGATGAAAATAACAAAACAAAAGAACAGTATCAAAAAAGGCATAGCCTATGTCGTTTTGTCTAAAGGATTTAACTTCTATGTAATAATTTAAAAAAGGAAGTTCCATTTTAAAATTGAACACAGGATATTTGTGATACATTCTAGGGAAAGTTCTATGTGGTAGTACAGAAAGTTGTTGAATGTCAAATTCAAGTTACAAAATATTTGCATTTGAAGAAGATTATTTACCAAATTGGATCCTATGTCATACAAATGGATATGCCAGAAGGAAGTATCATATGGATGAAAGGATCTGTTTGTAAACTGGCAGGTTCAGGTTTGATCCCTGAGCAGGCATGTTGCCTTGGGTAAGGTGTTTTCCAGAGTTTTCCCACAACCTGAAATGGTGAATACCAGGCAACATTAGAGGCTAAGGACCCCAAATTCATTGTGTCATCATTCCATTTATCATCTTGAAAGACCTTGGAAGTTGGAAGGATGTTAAATGCTAATCCCCTCCAAATGATGAGAAGAGAGAAAAACTATGAAGGACATAAATTCAGGAGCTGAAAAGGAGAAAGGGCAAAAGTTAGAATTCTAAAAAAAAATATGGAATTATCATTGTTGTTGCTGTTGTTATTATTATTATTATTATTATTATTATTATTATTATTTGCTGTTGACTTCTCAGTACAGTATACAGATGTCTCTCTATATCATATGAATTTGGAGATCGTCTTATTATTGTTTGGAAGTTAAAAAGAACTAAATTTGATTTATTATTGTATACGAATAAGCTCTGATAATTTTAATCCTTTAGATTTCTGAATCATTTTTAGAGCTAACCAACCAAATGAAACAGAATAAAATTTTTTCCCAGCAGTCAGTAAAATATGAAATTAAGCTTAAAGACTATGATATGAAAAACGTAAGAAAAACCAAAAGAAGTATTTCACATTTCAGTAGATCATGAGAAATGATTATAACAACACACCATTTTTGCTCTGAAAATAATTAATTCCAATATAACCAAAGCTTCTAAAATTTAACCACAAGCTCATCGAATTAACATTATGGGAGAAAAAAATACATATATTGTTAATAAGTTACTGTAGGGAAATATGTCTTACACTATACCTGAAAATTCTGTTTCTTGTGATTCCGGACACTTAAAGTCGTATTTTGAGGTCCTAGCTTCATTTTAAAGTGGAAATGGAATGTAAAAAGTATAATCATCAAGGTGCAATTTCATAAATCCCAGCAGTAAGAAAAACAAGAAATGAAATGGAATCAGTTGCTATGAGCTTCTACATTAACTTTACTTGTCTAGGCTACAGAATACTTCTCTCTTAATGACTATATTTTTCTAAGGTTTTGTGTAAAAATAGGAAACAATGCACATTTTACCAAAAATTATATTTAATGAAATGCCACCAATATGAACTTGCATTTAAATGTAACTATAAGGTACAATTTTCTGCAATATACTCTTGCTTGCTGCAGAAAATGACTGCATCTTCAGCCAAGGATTCTTTTAGTGATTTTATGCTTTCTTTTGATATACCTGCAGTTTACAAGATATCATCAGTTTGCTTGATAAGTGATATGTTCTAGGATATACCAATATCAACAATTTATATTTGTTATTTGGTAGCCAGCCTTGAACAAGGAATGACTATTAAGTACAAATAATTCTCTTTTATGCTTACAAAGTTTGTATTGTGATAGCTTCTTCTGTCTAAATTCCACTTTCACATGCAAAAGAGCTGTTGCTTCATTCACTCATATTTCAAAGCACTCTCTCTCACTTCACAATTGCTTTAATAAATAATCCTCATTGTATCATTTACTATACATGTTACACTTCAGTTTTTTAATTTGCTAATCTGTCTCAAGTGGCCTATGCTTCTGGAATAATTCTGCAGCAATAAAAAATGTGCTTACATGAAGAAGTATTCACATGATGAACAAACTGTAGCCATTAATATGAACAGGTGAATAACATGAGAGAACAAATATGTACTTTCAGGAAAGCTTATATATCTTTACATTCATCTTTTTGAAAAAGCAAATTTTTTGCCAATACAGTGCCTTGTTTAGCTTTTCTGAACTTTAACCACTCCATAAATTGAACCATTATCATTAGCATAATTACATAAATTACTAAATGATGAAACTAACAATAGTTGTAGAAAAGGGCACAAGTACAAAACACTTATAAAGGGAGATGTTTCAATTTATTTAACATATCTGTGATATGTCTCAGATGTAAAATGCTATATCTATGTATTCTTCAACATGCAAATATGTATTTGTTCTCTCTGAGAATGATCAGGCCATGTGGACAAAATATATTTTAAGAGCTGCAAATCATTTATGTCCTCCAGATCATGCATTACAAGTACACTTTTTAGGCCATTGTGATAAATTGTGGCAAGGGAATGTAAAATGTTTTTCTTAATGCTTTAACAATAACAACAAACAACACGAGAGAATATTACTTTTTATTTTCACTGCTGGAGTTGTCTTCTGAGCAACTGATGTACTTCGCAGGAAATGCCTTAAGTCTAACAATTAAATGTGTTCACTGACACATTCAAAATCTTGTACATGATGAATTGGCACCCACTAAAAATGCAAAGCTGAAAGAAGTATCTGTGAGGCAGCAACACTGCAACACTGGTCATAGTCTCAGGTGTTGATAATAACAGCATCATGATTTGTTTGCTGCCACCATCATCCACCTGCAACATACATATTTTGCTTGTATTTGCTGTTTTTATGTGATTATTAGGATAAGAAAATATATTCTAATGTCGTGAAAAAAAAATAATTTAGATTTTAGCATCACTTTAGTATATAATAACATACACCTTCAACATCAGATACTATCTGTTAACTTCTTAATTATGATTCTGAAAGCAAGTACAGTACAATCCCATGCATTTGGCACTCAAATACCCAGCAATACTAAAAAAATGGCTCTTCTCAAAAAGAAAAGAAAGAAAGGAAGAAAAAAAGTGTTACAGTTTTAGATATGTGGTCATTTTGGTGAACTTTTCATTATCTTTTAATAGCATCATAGATGCAGTGTGTGGATTTAGCATGGTTTCACACTTCACAGTACAGTATCATAGAGCAAGCATGTGATAGTTGCACACCACTACAAAAAGGGAGTTAAACACTATTAAAAAAACACCATTACAACTGCTGGATTTATGTACCATTCTTATAAGTAAATTTAAGTAGAGATACATAAAAACAATTATTCCCAGTGGATAATATTTGCACAATGTTTAAAGGGGAAAAGAAATGCATGTACTGCACATACACCTAGGCAGGCAATTAAATGGCAGAAAAACTGGTGAATGAAACAGCACATGACAAAGGATCAGATGTATACTACAATAAAGCACCAAAAAAGAAAAGGTGTACTGAACTTATAAGTTATAATGACAAAATTACAAAACTCCTAATTCCCATCCTCACATGATAGAATGCAAACAAAACTGACTTCAATGCCAAATTTGACATTTCTAACATTTAAGAGAAATTGAGTCGAAATAGTAACATACACACCACTAAAATTGAATTAAATGGAAGACTAGTTTCGGGAGCCATCGCTCCTATCATCAGTTCCTGGTCGACTGCCGGCCTCGTTGTTTGTAATAGATCGATTCGTCTCTGGTGGAGGTTTGAAACTAGTCTTCCATTTAATTCAATTTTAGTGGTGTGTATGTTACTATTTCGACTCAATTTCTCTTAAATGTTAATAATTTACACCACTGTTACAAAAGTTCACTATATTTTATACAATTATTGACATTTCTAACAGGTCATGGAAGATCAAAAGCTTATTATGAGGGCTATTCAATAAAGAATGATCATTCTTTTTTACAGGCATAAGTTCTTGTGCTAACATTACTCATTCGTAAGCACTGTAAAAGGAAATATCAAGGGATAGTCTTCCACTGTAGGAATTCATTCAAGAATAACTTCAAATAAGACAGTAAAGTAAAACATGGACCAACAATAAAAACAATCCAACATGGCAATATAATGGTTCAACTACTTCAAAAGAGGTTATAAATGGCTATTACTGAAATAGAAGATTTTCACTGACTGATTTTGTTCTGATAACCAATGAAGTACTTTTGTTAGCCTCCTACATTTTCTTTTGAGAATAAATGCAAAAGCAAGATGGCAACATAGGTAATCAAAAGATGTAGAAGCCTTACAAGCCAGCTATCAAATAATGCTCTATGCACTAACTTCTCAGGCAATCCTCAACATTATTACATAACAAAGTGCAAGAGCCTTACAAATATACTGGCAGAGGAGAGTGAAACTTAAAAGGCATCTCTACAGAAAAAAATTATTTTGGAATCATCAGTTCATAATAAACTATTACACTTATCTATGCAAATAAATATATGCACTGCTAAGTTATAACCCAAGCATACAAATACAAAGTTGGAAACTCATATAACTCCTTCCAAACTAGGCATTTAGTAATGTCAAAATATACACAAACATTGACTGTGTGATTTATATTATAGATGCTGATAGAATCATATAGAGTGTAGTTACTCATTTGTCATGTTTTTGTTTTTTTTATCCTTAAGAGATATTAGTTAAATATATTAATTTTACACAAAACTTTGACATCATTAGTTAACACTATTGCATTATATAAGAAATACTTTTAAAGCAAGTTATAATAGGTTTAAATTTTTAATCTACTAACGAATCTTATATGAAATATTGTTACTTTCATTTATGATGAGCCTGCAATGTGTGTAATGCATTTTCAAAAATATACATTTACCATAGTTACCTGAAGTACAGTGTGCTCTAGAGTTTGGACGGATCATAATTTTCAAAATTCCACTGCTGCTGAAGATTTGAGCTGTCACATTCTTCCATAAGGAGCTTTTGTTTGTTAGAGCTGATGGCCAGGCACTTCTTACTGCTCCCATGTTGGATCAAGTGTGTCTAAAAACCAATATTATTAATTACTTTAAGAATTACATTTCAAGTGCTTATTAAATAGCTCTTAATGATATTAGGTTACTTTATGCTCAAATTTATATATAAACAAGTGACAATACCTTCTTTTAGCAAGAAGATGAATGCTTAGAATGCTTGGTTTCTGCTGAGACAGCTC
Organism: Metallyticus violacea; assembly: GCA_030762175.1. NCBI lineage: Eukaryota > Metazoa > Arthropoda > Insecta > Mantodea > Metallyticidae > Metallyticus > Metallyticus violacea. The sequence goes on along the minus strand of CM060836.1, from coordinate 88,179,400 downwards.
ATATTTGACCTCAGTGGCTTTACATGGAATTTGTGTTGGACAAGGTGATGTCTAGGCAGGTTTTCTTTAAGTTCTCTAAGTTTCAAGTTAAGTAGTAATAAATACTACTGAAATAAAATTTTCTCAGAAAGTTTTTAGATTCATATGATTTATGTATCACAATTTCATTTTAAATATCACATTTTCTCAAAATAATCTACTTTAGTCTATTCTCTGGAACCAGTTCTAAAAGCACAGGTTGGTTATCTTTGAATACCATTGTGAGGGAGGTAAATTTCCCTTGGTCTGTTCTTAGTTACTTTTCCTCAATTTTTCTAAATGTCTGAGCAAGACAGATAGTAGGATACTACTTATAATTATGATCTATTGATTTTTAAGAGGTAGAGTTCCTGTATGGCCATTTCTTGCCCTTTAAGAATTATAATCAGAAAAATCAAAAAATGACTTTTCCTTTGTTTCAAGGTTAACAATTGCAATTTTTAAGAGGAAATCACTGAAATTTCACTAATTTTGTTCCATTTACTTAGAAATGTTTCAAAGGCTGTTGTTTTCATCATCAACATGTTTCACTCTCAGCTTCCCAGCATATTACTCTGTAGATTATGGGAATTTAGTGATGAGGTTACTGTGAATTTAGATGAGCTTATGCTGTTTAGAAGATCAAAATGAACTAAATTTTCCTTGTTTTTTTATGAATATATTTTCCCACACTGTTAATTCTATGGGTTTTTAAGAGTTATAGTTGATTTTGGAATTTGTGGATTTTTTGCTAGAAATGCTTGCTATCACTGATTTCTCTAAGTGTATATATTTCACTTTTCTCAAGCATTCCTTAAGCCATAGGGTTACATTTTTTTTGTTTGTTTTGCCTATATATTTCATATTGCAGTTTTGCAACTGATTTCATAAATGCCTGACTCTTTCCTTACAGAATTGTCTTTTGAGTGGGCTTTTTAGGCAGTTTTTTAAACTACATTTTCTTACTGTAGACAAAATAATGTTTGCATCTTTAAAAATCTTATGTAATTTTTGGTGTAGATGGAATGTTAATATCTGTTTATATATGAGATTAGGTCCATAAGTTTCTGGCCTCGCCAATAAGGATTATTGCCTTCACAAAATCCTTATCTGGTGTCATACATCATCTGTTAAGGAAATAATTGCAGCTGTAACTTCCGCTCCACTGTGTTCAGATATAGTTGCATAAAGAAGGCTATGTGTAGAAGATTGTGACAAGTTCAAAATGGAGTATTAAGCTGTTATTAAGCTGTTCACAAAAGAAGAACTTACCCCAAATAAAATTAAACAGTGATTGGACAGTGTATATGGGGAAGCATCCTCCTCATATTTTACCATAAAAGAATGGACCAAACTTTTTTGAATAGGTCAAGAAAGCATTGAAGATGAAGAGCATGCAGGTTGGCCCTTGGAGGTGTTCACTCTTGAAAACATCGCTCTTGTGGAAGGATAAATTATGGAAGACCGGCGGTTTAAAGTTATAGAAATAGCGAATTGGCCTTACTAAAACAACAGTCCTTCGAATAATTCATGAGCATTTAAACATGAATAAGGTTAGTGCAAGATGGGTGCCTACACTTCTTTCCTCAGTCCAAAAGCAGCAATGAGTCATCTGTTGTCAGGCATTTTTGCAGCTCTGCCGTGGCAACGAGAGAAGTTCTGCAAACCATTGCTACAGGAGATGAAACTATGGTCCCATACTATGATCCCTTATCCAAAATAGAAATCAATGGAGTGGCATAAATATGGCGAAGCATCACCTCTAAAGGCTAAGGTCACTCAGTCAACCAAGAAGATCATGGCCACAATCTTTTGGGACTGTAAAGGAATACTCTTCATTGACTTCAAGGAGAGGAACCCATGGTAAATGGGGAATACTATGCTGGTCTACTGCACAGACTACATGCTTGCATCAAAGAGAAAAGGCAAGGAAAGCTGAGTGGTAATGTGCACATTCTTCAAGACAATGTGCCTGTGTACACAGCTCTTGCTGCAAAGAAGCTGTGAAGAAATGTGACTTCAAGGAGATCAACCATCCACCCTACAGCCCAGGTCTAGCTCCCAGTGACTATTTCCTCTTCTCAAAACTAAAGAGGGACCTTTGAGGAAGGAAATTTAGGTATGACGAAGAAGTGATGGATGCTTTTTATGCTCATTTTGCAGACAAGATTTCTGGCTATTTTTTGGGGGGGTTGAAATGTTAATTCAAAGATGTAAGAAGTGTATTACAATAAATGCTAACTACATTGAAAAGTGAAATATAGTTTTGTCTTAATCTTACCTAGAAAATGGTTAGGTTGGAAACTTGTGGACCTACCCTAGTATATATATGATCTCCTTTGTAGCCTTTTAGTGTGTTGATATTTTTTATTATTATTTTTTTAATTTTTATATTTTCTTGTTGACCAGATCTATTATTGAATAACCATTTTCTGTGCTAAATGAATGGTTTTTTGGTACTCAGATTTTTATTCTGTCTTACTTATTAGTAGGTTTGTTAATCTGAATGTGAGGCTATTGATTATTGTGACTTTATAATGTTTTGGAATTGGGCTGTTGTTTTTAATGTAACTGTTTGTATGGGCATCCTTTCTGAATATGCCACATTCCGTTATTATCATTTTTATATCAATGAAGGGAAGAACCTTGTTGTTTTCTACTTTCATTGTGAATTTAATGGTGCTATCTTGTGGGTTCAGTAGTTTTATTGGAAAGGGGATGCAAAGCAGTACTACAAAGTATAGTGAATTACAATTACCCACAAACTTACACTATAAATGAAATAAGAAAACTATACCATTCAATCCTGATCAAAAATACAGAAATAGTTTGTTTTACTTTATTACAGAGGAACAAAATTGGTGATACTTTAGCAAAATAGGAGCCACAATAAAATTAAAACCACCTTTTGAACTAAAACTTCCTTCTAAATTGAAACTCATAAAAAAATTAATAACTGTATAAGAACAACAAAATATCCAACAAAAACTTAAAAGGAAAGCCATATGCGGATCTAAAGACTTTCAAACATCTTTTATTAATTAAATAAAATGAAGTGAACTTTTGTAACAGTGATGTCAAATATTAACATTTAAAAAAGTTGAGTGGAATTTTTTTAAACGTTAATCTTTTATTAAAACCAAAAAAAATTGGAGTTGCCCAATTTCACTTAAATTTGGGCATTTACCTGTAGAAACATTTCTTCAGGATGAAATTAAACAAGAACAGCTACTACCCATTGTGTAAGGACAAGAATACTACCATAATCAAAGAATATTAATCTGGTACAAAATTGAAATAAATTTTTTAGGTTTGTGGACACAGAATAATTTAAAATGAAAATCTCATATTAAATACCTTCTAAGCAAATTAAGCTGGAATATATATATATATATACACACACACACACACCTTAATAATTTTAAGCCAAAATGTCAGCCTTCATATACTTTCAATAACTTATTATGCTGATATACATTCTATAAAGAAATATGGAATACTATTTTGGGGAAATTTGCCAGAATCTAAAGATATATTTATTAAACAAAACAAGCTATTCGCATTATATGTGGTGAAAAGAAGTTAGGTTCATATAAGCCTCTATTCAGCAAACTTGGTATACTTACTTTGGCATGTACTTATATATTAGAGACAGTTTTATTTCAAAAAGGAATAGATTTACTATCCAAAATAATAGAAATGTTCATATACGCTATACTAGAAATAATATGCATATTCACCAAACCACTCCAGAACTACAATGTGTAAAAATGGATTATTGCACACCATTATAATGATATTCCCTTCCCAATGTCATTAAAATTATAGAAAACTATAATGCATTTAAGAGTAGGACAAAGGCTTTCTAACAAGAGCATTGCTTTTACACAGTAAAGGAATATTTGACACTTAATAAATATCCGTATACGTAAGTTATTGTGTTAATTAACTAAACTCTCTTCTATCACATTATTTGTTTTTCTTGTAGTTATATTTAACCTATTACAAATTGTAAATGCACTTAGGTTAAGTGTTTGATATCTGAATAGCATAAATTTATCTATTGACATATCCTGTATCAAAGTACCATGTACAGAATTGAATTTATTAACCCTAATAAATTGAATTGAATATCTACTGAAATACAGCCAGCTTGATAGTAACAATCAAATGAGAAAAATAAATTTGTATCTCTTTATTGGGAAGTTATAAAAAAAATTATAAATATCCCCAGTGGCCACTAGCAACCTACCAACCAATTGTAATTTTAAAAGAAGTTAGGAACAGGGAAGTCATTAAATATACAAATGAGTCAATATTAGGTGACACTAAAACTTCATTAACTGGTTAATTCTTCAGAACATGTTTCAAGAGCATTCGCTCTCGTCCTTAGTTGGGGACCGACTAACCCTGACAGGTGATGTAGTGACACCTAGTGGTTCAATTAGATAATGGAACAGGAATCATTTCATCATTTCTATCAACCAATATTTGTTTTTCTAAGACTTTAGAGTCTAAAAACTTTTCTGAATGGCCTTTGTATTTTCATATTAAAATGGAATAGATTTAACAGCTTCATAATCAACCCATCTGAAAAATATCCCATTTTAATTATACTAATTAAATCTAAATATTATTACCAGTGATAATAGAATTTTTAGTAAATGAAAGTTACTTTGTCATTTGTGTAAAAAAGAACAACATGATAGAGACTAATGAACATCAATTACCAACTTTAACAGTAAACTATAGGTGATCAGTTTGAGATTTCAGAAAAGTAAAACATTATAAACAAGAAACAATTCAAATTAATTGCCTTGTTAATGATGCATGTATGTGTAACAGAGCCCAGCACCTTAGTATTCAGCAGGACTGCCATTGCAGATGTGGCACAAATCATACCATGCAGGCAGTGTTCTATTCAAAAGCCAGTGTACTGCCATGGGTGGTCAAGGTTGTTAAGGCATGTTAAGGTTGTTAAGGATGATCTGGGGTTCAATTCCCACCAGGACCATCCTTCCTAAACTCAGGTTTTATTTTTTCCCTCAGATTTTCCTCAATCCTCATAAATAGCAAATGCTGGGGAGGTACTCTAAACTTAGGCGCAGAACCCTTCCTTCCTTAAAAAAAAAATTCTTTCCCAATTTATCATTTCATCTCATGTATCATCAGTGTCCACCATTTTTGATGCCTCAGCAGTAAAAATGAGAGTTAAATACTATTAAAAAAAAGCTTCTGTAATCTTCCATTGCAAGTTTTCTGTGTTTTCTATCCAATCTAATTATGATATTGAAGGTTACAATATCTTTAGTTTTTGTGAGAAAGAGGAAAGAAAGAACTAGAATTATGCATATATGCATCAAAGGAAAACCTTTTGTGAGTATTCTTAATTCACCTTCCTTTTTGGAAGATAATTATTATAAAATAAAATATTTAAATGAATATAAACTAAGGTCTTTTGCTATTTACAGTTTTTCTGCTTTTATAGGTATTAAAATATTTTTAAAAATTATTTAACACTAAATTATATTTTTTTCTGAAAAAAAATTTATATGAAAGCATCAAGAATATAAATTTCAAAACTTTTAAATGTATAAATGTATAAATGAAATGTAATTATCTTGCAAAATAAACAAATAAAGGTTAATTTCTCTTGTAGATATAGCAGGTTCTTCTTTCAGTTACTTACATCTGGATTATATTGCCAGAACTGATTTCCTTTGGAACCATGACATGGATAGAGTATTACATCCTGTCCTGCATAGTCTAGGCATGTCTCGTCTCTTCTTATCTCTCCGGCTTTACTTAACATCCAATACTGTAACATTTTCAAATCATTACATTCATATCTGCTTATTGATGATTATCAAATTCTACGTCTTGAGGATATAATTAATCTTACTCAATTACATACCCATTTCATCAATTTTATTTTACATTACACTGTCTTCTTTCAACATAAAGTTATTATTTAATATGAGCAGTGGATGAAAAAAAACTGGAATAAAAAAGTATTTATGCATATGTTTACATAAAACCACTTGATCATCTAAAAATATATTAAGTGAAAAAATAAACAGATTTTTTTCTTTTTCCAATATTCAGCCTATTGCTTTTAGCATTTAATGATCACATATAGACAGATAAGAGTTCATTTTGATATATCTTCCCAGCACCCAAAAAAAGTATTGTTGAATATAATGACCTATTTAGGTGCAACAATGTGGCAATGTTAAAATGAAACAATTATGGGACAGGTAGTTTAACTTGCAGTACAAAGCAAATCCAAGTGTAATTTTGAATGAGACATGTATGTGGTTTCAGAACGAAATGATCCAATGAACTACAAACCAACTTGCGGTATTTTTCTAAGCATATAAACACATGTTTCTTGCCCATGACTGAAACAATGTCATGCTAATTTGAATAAATTGTACTCACAAAGCTGTAGACAATGGAGTGGTAACATATCCTACATGCCCTGCTGAGAAGCTAGTACCGAATGTTTAATTCTGAAGTGATTTACAGCTAAGTATGTTTTCTACTGCACATGTGTTTATTTATGATTCATATATGTTAAATCAGCTTATCAAGTTCCAAGATGTATTTGAAGAAAGATTCCTGGGTGTAAAAGTTCAGGTCATACAACAATTCATAATCTTTACAATAAATTTCAGGCCACTGGTAGTGTTCAGTCTAAGAAACTTAACAGACATAGGATTCTTACAGAATAAACATCAGATGACGTCAATCATTGTTTGAAGAATTCTCCCCAAAAATCACTTTCAAAACTAACAAGACTTTCCTACAACTTTTATGTCAAGTATATAGTGGAGAGTCTCATAATATCACTGGGCTATTGCATATGTGAAATAAGAAGAGTAGTAAACTTGGATTGATTGAAACTAAAAAGATGTTATAACCTAAACTTAGGTATTCATTTATGTTATATTGCCACTGCATTGTTAACAGCTTCGTAAGTACAATATTTATAAAAAGATGTTATTTGAATTTTGAACTTACATGCCCACAAAAATGTTCTCATCTTATTAGGTAACTTATGTGATATAAAATATTTTTTCCCAGGGCTAGGGGTACTTATGATATTGATCCTCTTCTCTGGAGTGATACACAGCGATAGCAGAGACACAATATTGTAACACTGTAAGCTGTCAGTTGGCCAGAGGCTGGAGAAGGTCAGTCCCTTTACCGTTTAATTATTTTTTCTGCTGTAAAGTCTGAAAGTAATGATATGCATCCTCTTTGCACAGGGTGCTTCTATGTGTAAGTCAACAAAGAAAAGCAACATTGAATTGCACTTAACATGTAATAAAAAAGTTTATATATTGGTCTTTTTAATATGTATTTGAAATGCTTAATTTTTATGGCCAAGTCTATAAATAGTTTTGAAACCCCCCTCCATGTCTTTAGACATGTCATATTCAAAGCAGAGAAGACACTTTCTATAATACAGATACATATAAAACAGTAAAAATAATACACACCACAAAATATGATACATATACAGTTAGCTGGTGCAAGATTAGTATTATTGACAGGTGTTAAAGTTTCACTTGAAGAGAGAGAGTTATAATGGAATATATATAGAGGTTAATTATTTTTAAATCATATAAGTATTATTGGAATGCTGCAGTCTGTCTAGTTTTAGAAACAATTCTGATATAAACAGTGCTATCTATATCTTTCTGTTGCTTTAAACAATGATTACGGGGGAAATATGCTTTAAGTGTCAACATTTTTAATTACAGAATTCTGGTTACTTAATACTCAAAATAACACACTCCCTGTTCTTAGCGCATATTAATATAGGTGCTTTAAACTAACAAATGCAAAAAAATGACATATTCAATGTAAGAAAGTGAAGCTAGTTAGAGTTTCAAAGCTGTGATGAGAAAAAGGAACAGTGTTTTGAATTAATAAGCATATCAGGAATTCTTCCTTTGTTTGTAAATGTAGAAAATTTCTTGAAATTTCTTTTTCTCAATAAAAAAAATGGATTTATACTCTTCTAATTTATTGATGTTTTATATTCCACTTACATTCTAAGTATCAACAAGTGGCAACAGCACTAAGCATAAAGATTCAGGCACATATGAGTATTATTACTAAAATTCATCAACATAATATTTTTTGAGAATGAACTAAAGAGGTTTCAAAAGAGAAATCATTATAGCCTGGATTGTTAAAGGAGAAAAAATGTTGAGCCTCAAAGTAACAATATTTTAGGAACCAAAAAATTCATTTTGGAATTTGAGCATTTTTAAGCCAGTTTTAACTGTTGAGACATCCACAGGCAATGGATGCTGGTGATACATGAAATGAAATTAGCAAAATTGTTGTAAAGTGGAATTTTTAATAATCATGCTGCATCCTCTGTACTGCATAAAAAGGATGAAATTATTGTTTTTTTTAATTTATTTATTATTTATGGGCACTGCTTAACATCTCAGGTGCTCAGCATCCCATTCAATTCAGGGCATGAAACAGCCAATAAATTTTGCTCAGAGGTCTCTTCTTTCAGGCTTGAGGTTCTTTATCATGCTATAAATGTAAGACACTGGACCCACGGCTTTAATTCCCTTCTGAAGGAAGCCATACTTAGGATTTTTACGCTTGAAAAAAATTCATCGATCATGGCTGGGATTGAGCCTGCAATCTTGGGTTTAGACGACAAGTATGGTTACCACTACACCACCAGAACCGACAAAATTACTATATTGCCATGCAGAGAAATTTTCCTCATTCTGTATTGTACAATAGACTAACTTCTTACTTGTAGTTTCTTACACAGAATAGAGTCTGTTATAGGAATGCTAAGTATCTCCATTTCATTAAACCATTTCAAGGTTGTAATGTCAACATCTTCTGATGCTGCAGCTTTTGAACACTTCCATTCATGACTAATTTTGGCCCTGTGACACTGTATTATATCTTCTTCTATTTCTTTATGAATGTTGTGAGTGTTGATTGCTCAATTCATTGCCTTTTAGCCACTTCCATTTGAATCAGTCCCCTATCTAAATCACTAAACATGGCTAATTTAGTCTGCAAATTGATCTATTTCCATTTTATATTTGCTATCATGGACAACTAACTGAGGAATGAATGAATGAATGAATGAATGAATGGAATGTGTAATGACTGTGAACAAAAGGCACAAAAGAATGTGCCCTTGAACCACCACTTCACATATAAGTCAAAGCTGATGAAAAATGAGAAAAGATATGGAGGCATAATAGAAATCATCTTTAAGAATAAATTTGAATAGTTTGGGATTTTCACAGTGAAATGTAGTAACATATAACAAATTATTTAGAGGAAGTCACTCACATTTCACTAGTTTTATTCCACTTTCTTGGACATGTTTAAAAGGTAAATTTCCTTCATTTTCAGCACTGTTACAATGTCAGCTTTCCAGCAAGGTATTAAGATGTCGATCTTTGGATTTTATAAACCTTTTGATGAGGTTACTGTTGTTTGGAAGATCAAAATTAACTAAATTTTCTTTTTTACTCATATGTAAATTGGAACTTGGACAGTGAAGCTAATCATATTAATTGATATCATTGTATGATTCAGTTGAACTACACACTCTTAAAGCTTCACTTACTTTTCATTAATGTATGGAACCGGTTTCAAGAACATTAGTTCCCATCTGTCCAAGTTGAAAGTAGAACTTTTTTAGCCTGGCTGAAGATGGGATCTAATGTTCTCGAAAATGGTTCCATACATTTATGAAAAGTAAGTGAAGCTTTAAGAGTGTGTAGTTCAACTGAAACATACAATGATATCAATTACCAAATTTTCTTTGTTTTTGTTCAAGAATATAATTTCTCACAGCGATAATTCTATGGGTTTTTTACGAGTTTTTAAAAGTTTTGGTTCATTTTGGAACTCATGGTTCTTTTGCCAGAAATAGTATGCTACTGCTGATTTTTCCCTATATTTATATTTTACACTTCTCATGTGTTTCTTAAACCGTATGGTAATGTTCCTTTTTGTTTTACTTATATATTTATTATTGCAGTCTTTGCAACTGATTTCGTAAATGCCTGATTTGTTTTCCTGGCGGGAATTTGTCCTTTGTGTTGGTTTTTAGGAGATTTTTCAAAATGCATTTATTTACAGAAGCCAAAATAATGATGATATCTTTAAAAATCATTTGAAATTCTTGGTGTGCCCATGGACGGAATGTAAATTTCTTATATATCTGCTCTCCTTTGTAACCTTTCAGTGTGGTGATTTCTTTTATTTGTTTTTTGAATTTTCCTATCTTTTTCTTAACCAGATCTGTTGTGTAGTCATTTTTCTGTGTGATATCCATGATTTTTTGGTACTCCAATTTGTATTCTGTCTCACTTATTGGTAGGTTTGTTAATGTGAATGTGAGGCTATTGATTATAGAGAGTTTACGTTGTTTTAGATTGTGGCTGTTGCTTTTTATATAATTATCCTTGTGGGTATCCTTCCTGAGTATGCTAAATTCAAGTTATGTTATTATTATTTATAATTTTTATATCCAGAAAAGGAAGAACCTTATTGTTCTCCATTTCCGTTGTGAATTTTATGTTGCTGTCGTATAGGTTTATTGGTTTTATTGCATCATCTGTCCATTTTTCATCTACTATCACAAAGACATCATCAACATAACAATACCAACATTTGCATATATGTGGGAAAGCCTCTACTAATTTTATTTCCCGGAAACTCATATATGTCTGGTAAGAATGATGAGAGCAGATTACTCATTGCTAAATCCTTCTTTTGTGTATATATCTTGCCTCTTAATTTGAAGTAGGTTTGATTGGTGCAAATTTTGGTGAGTTCAGATATTGTTCTATAATTTCTTCAGGTAACTTGGTTGAGGTTAGACATTTTTAAGACATTTATTAGTTTCTTTTTGGGGATGTTAGGGAACATAGAAACCACATCATAAGACACTAGTAAATCCCTGTTTTCCAGTTTCATAAGTTTAATTCTCTCTATTAATTCTGTTCAGTTTTTTATGCTTTGGCATTTGTATTTCAGTAACCTACTATATACTGTAGGTCCTGGTGGTGTAGTGGTAACCATACTTGGCTCCTAAACCCAAGATCGCGGGTTCAAACCTATCCAGGATTGATGGATTTTTTCGGGGTGTAAAAATCCTAAGTATGGCTTCCTTCGGAAGGGAAGTAAAGTTGTGGGTCCTGCGTCATACATTTACGGCACGAAAAAGAACCTCAAGCATGAAAGAAGAGGCCTCTGAGCAAAATTTGTCTACCATTTCACGCCCTGAATTGAATGGGATGCTGATGACCTGAGCTGTTAAAGAGCGTCCACAAATAACTCCAATCAACAACAGTAACCTATTGAATTGATTTAACAAGTAATTGGCTAAATTGTATGCGAGTGAATTTATTGTATTTACTATAGATCTCATTTTATTACCAGGTTTGTGTATTTTGTTTAAATTTAGTTAATTTTGATCTCCCAAACAAAGCAACCTCATTAAAAAGTTTATAAAATCCAAAGGACGACATCTTAATACCATGCTGGAAAGCTGTCAGTGAAACCGTGCTGCCAATGAAGGAAAATTGCCTTTGAAACATGTCCAAGTAAGTGGAATAAAACTAGTGAAATTTGAGCGACTTCCTCATAAATAATTTGTTATATCATCTTTAAGAAGTTGATATCAACACTGAAAGTTAAAGAGTTGAACTTTAAAGTTAAAGTAAATTAAAATATGTCACAATGATTTTATTGCTTCATCAGGGTTTCTCCAAAATTTGACTATCACTGCAATTAGGGATAAACATACTTAAAATATGCTGGGACCAATAAAATTTATTGTTGCAACCAGTTTTGTTGTTGTTAGCTTTGCTATATGGAGTTTATTGAATGGGCCAGAAATTGTATTTAAAGATTCCTTAAGCATGAAAAAGAAAGGGTTTTAAAATATGCACAGTAAATATCATGTCTTAAAGAATCTTTCAGTTTAAAAAATTGTATAATAAAATATCTTCTTATCAAACCTATAGTAAAAAAATCATAACTTTTATGTACAATGCTGTCATTGACATATCAATTAATTTTGAAGTTAATTTAAGGTCTTTTATTACACACAAAACAAGTTTTTCACTGAAAATTCATTAGTTAATTTACCTTTTTATGCCTCACAGATGAACTAACTATTGCTAAATTACTATATTCTTGAACTTTTCTAAATTTGCATGTGTCGAACTCTTGTTAATGTTAAAAATCATTAATTGTATTTTTAAGTCACTTCATGATAATAGTTAAACAGTTGAGCAAAATTGTTATATTTTCTATGGAAGGACTATGGAACAAAATACTAAACAGCTGTAAGTTCTTGATCATATCAGAAGGAATTCTAAGGCTGGATGAATAATGATGATATTTCTTTGTGTTTAATAAATATTGCCTCAATGTGTATTGCATTTAAAATGGTATTATAAATGACATTTTGAATGTGTTAATCTTCCAAGCAATATCAAAGCTGCAACATTGCATGACAATAGTATTAAAGCCTGAAGAACAGGGGAAGAGGAAAAACAAAGAATTAAAGGTTTTACACAATTACAGAAATGTTATTTTTAATTCCTAGTGGGTTACAGAGACCCTTCAAGCATTCTGAGACTAATATTAAAAATGTGCTGTAATAATAAATTCTTTGTCTGTACCTGATTTATTACTATGATAATCATGAATGTGTTGTTGGTTACATGCATACCCAAAACCATGTTTCTTTACACACTTTTAGTTTCAAATTTTAGAGTAAAGATACTGCAGCAAAAATGCTTTCAGGTCCTATGTTGCTCTAAAATTTGATGGTAGTTATGATATAAAGTAAATCACATTATTATTTAAAACAAACATACCAACAAGAAATATTAAGTAATAAGTAACACAAATTTGAAATATCACAAATAAGATATTAGTTAAGTAAAAAATATACAGCAGCAGTGGAAGAGCATCCCCTTCCCAATTAGTACCCAATGTTGTCAACACAGTAAGAGCATACTTCAGACCAGACTGAAACAAGGAGAACAAGAATTGTTATTAATTATTTTGGGTAAGCTTTTAGAGAGCATGCATTATTGTTCTTGCTCTTTCTACATTCCAAATTTTGTTTTGAGGCACTTGAAGTTAAACACATCATAGATGGTACATGAAATGGCTAACCATGAAAAGTACCTATTATTCAAAGCAGATGGATACAAATTTATGGCAAATAAAATTGTATTAACAAAGCTGTAGACAATGGAGCAGTAATTTATTCTACACTAATGTATTAAACATGTTCAAACTAACTCCATTTACTTACACAATACTAGGACATGTTTCTGAAGAAATTGCTCTCATCATCATTTGTTAATCGACTACTACTCAATTGGTGGTGGATCCCAAGGTGTTTCTGTGGCAGTCTTTGGTGGTTCTAGTAGGGACTTGCCGAGTTTGTCCATAGGAGCCAACATTATGCCATGCTCTTTGAATATCCTTTTGAATTTGTTGTGATAAGTTGGATGGTATGTGAAACTTTTGGATTTGTATCTTTCCTTGATGTTCTTCAGTGAGGATGGTATGTGAAACTTTTGAAGTTTGTATCTTTCCTTGATGTTCTTCAGTGTGGAAATACCATCCAACTTAGCACAACAAATTCAAGAGGATATTCAAAAAACATGATATAATGTTATCCCCAAAGAACAAATATAATATCGAAAATGTATTAGGTTGCACAGTAAAAACACCACACCAACAGAACCAAAATCAAGAATTTATGAAATCAAATGTGCAGATTGCAATCAGAGATACATTGGAGAAATGAAGATAAATTTGGAAATTTGGAGAAAAGAGCACTTTAGAAAAATTCGTTTTAAGCAAATTGATAAATTAGCAGCGGCAGCTCATTTATAGAGCCAAAATCATGAAATTAAACCAGAGGCTAAGCTGTTGAAAGAACTTCAGAACCCAATGGAGCTATCCACTTGAAAAAAAAATTATTCAGAAAAAGAGGAAAATCTTAATGAATTTTGATGTTTCACCATGGATGAACTTAGCAAGGTCCTACTAGAACCACCAGAAAATGCCACAGAAGCACCTTGGAATCTAGCCACCAAATCCAGTAGTAGTCGGTCAACAATTGAAGATGGAAGCAATTGTTTCTGAAGCATGTCCTAGTGTTGCGTAAGTAAGTGCAGTTGGTATGAACATGTTTAATACATTAGTGTAGGATAAAATGGCTCTAATTAAGTTTTTGGGTACTCAAACATAAAATTACATACAATTGCTATCATTCTACACAGAATGTTTAAATAAAAATGCTGCATATTTTTGCAATAATTAAAGTTGGTCAAAACTAGCAGGAAAGATCCAATGAACGTACTTCTGTGAACAACCTATCTGTTGAGATATTATCTAATCCTGATTGTTGGCAAATATAATCTAATAAATACTACAGTAATTATTATTAGAAACATTAGAAAATAAGATCAATGACATTTTAAAAATTATAAAGCAACATTATTTTGAATCTGGATATGACATTATATAAAAATAATAAAAATAAAAAAGGCCATGCAAATAGCATTAGACTGAAGATAAATGGCAAAATTATTTCAGAGACACAAAACACCAACTTACCAGAAATAATAAATAACAAACACATAAACTGGTAGCCACACATAATATGCATTTCAAAAAATATAAATAAAGAGATATACATAATAAAATAGTTAAGCAGAATAATGGATGACAACACAATGAAGCAAGTACATACATTCTTATAGTCATACTATGGGATAATATTGTGGGGAAATATCACATTATCAGAAGTGCTGAAAATATTTATATTACAAAAAACAGCCATTAGGATAAAAGGAAAGTTACAAAGAAAAAATGCAAATTCCAAATTAAAAAATGCAAATTTTTAACCATCCAATGCATATATAGAACACCAAAATTATTTTGAAAGAATTCATGATAATTTATTAATGTATTCCTCTTTAAGTGAGTTTTCTAAATTTGTACTTTGCCTTATTTTAGGACATTCCCTAACCTTAACAATTTATTTCCATTCAAATTACTCCATCCATTCATAGGCTATATCCTTCAACGTTCCAAATGCAAAATCTGTGTGTTAACTATCCCATAACAATCATTCCTCAGCCCCAACTTATCCAGAAAATTTAAGATTATTTCATTTGCTGGTTGTACTTCTAAGAATGTTATATATAGAATGTTAATGAACTGCACAAAATAATTTGAGAGAGTGTGCAGGTGTCTTAAACAGGTAATTTGAGATAGAAAACATATGGTTTGTCTGTTCAAATTTTGAAGCTATGGTCATAAGCTTCTGAATAGCCAATGAAGATACCCCTTGTGACATTAGCTTTCAAGTAAGAGGTGGTCATTTGTTTTATAGTTCTAGTCTCATTCATCACAGTTTTTTTTTGTTTGTTTTCTGACTATAGCCCTAATAATGCAGCTTTTAGTGTATGTTTTAAGTTGATGTTTCAATTTATACACTTAAATCTTATATCAATTCAAATAATTACAACCCTTGCAGTTGTTATTGTCTTACCAATCAGAATCATGTCCTGAGTACAAGTTAGGTAAATTAAGCTTTAAGCATTATGTTAGTAAAGCTTATTAGCCATTGTATGTTGGTAATACATTCATGAATAACACTTGAAAGCAGTAAGTGAATTTCATTCATAATTCTTTAGTATGTGCATTGCAATACTTTATATTAAATTAAAAAAAAAAAGTGATAGCATGACAAGAACTGAACTTTTGCATTATACCATACAAGCAGTTAAAGAGGTCCCTTTAAGTAGGCTACATTTAATGTAATTGATGTTGACTATATAATACAAGAAGGAGTTAATAGGTGTTCAGTGTCATGCTGTCAAATGTGGAATTATTATGGCACTAAATCTTGAAAACACTGATAAAAAAAATCAATTTCTCTATGCTTGCAAGTTTTAACGACATCTAAAATAATTTTTCACTTGACTTACCTTTCACACCTACTTATTAGCATCTGATCCAAAATGTTTAACACCATAAAACTGCATTATTTTGTGGATCATACATCACCTATCTCAAATTGCATACATAAGACTTCTCTATATTCTCTGAAATTATTTCAGTGTTCATCAGCAACCTGTATATATAATCTTGTAAGCTTTACAAATCATTTTATATTGGTTTAACATCTATTATTGTTTCACTTCCTGCAAACAATCACAGGCATTCTGTTAAAACCAAATCTGCTTTTCCATTGTCTAATATGCCTCTCTCACGGTAAGAATTTTGATGATGTATTTAATTTAACATTTATCATTAACTACCCATTTTGCTTAAGTTAGCTCAGAGATAGAGGGCGAGCAGCTACAGTTTTGAATAAAGCACATACACCATTGGGTGAAAATCATAATTGCTAATATTCTCCTTTTCCTGGGTTATTATTATTTATTTTCTCAATTATTAATATATTACTCTTACTTATTTTCCCTCCGACATCTTTTCCCTTTGAGAAGCTCTTTATTCAGAAGCTAGGGAAAAAATGATAATTATCAGCATCTCCAATGGCCCCTAGCAATCAATCACACAGCCAACCTGTCCCCTTGTGGCTTATTTAATCTGTTTCTGCTCATTACTTTACTTTTGAGACTCAATATTTATTTTTACAGCTTCCACTTCTCTTCTGCATTTGAATAACATAAGCTGTTCAAAATACTGTGCTACTTGCATAATAATTTAGTATTTTATCAATTTATGTTATCTAGTTGTTATTTTAGCTACATTGTTCGTTATGAGTTACTTTACTTTTAATTTTTATTGTATGTATTATTTGGGACAGTAAAGAATCACAAAATATTATAACACAAATTAATTCAATTTAAGAAACAAAAACTTATTTAAAAACAACACTCTGTGAAACACTGAATAATTCTTCATTAGATAGTTTGGGAAATCAATTGTATAATAAATACCCTGAAGAAATAAATTCAATAAACCAAATCAACAAAAAATTCAGGTTACAAAGATATCTGGATAAAATAGACTTTATAATGTGGAAGAATTTAAAACTAAAACAAAAAAGTATAGTTGGTAAAATAAATGTAATAGGATAGGTTTATTTCTTAATATATTAAGCATAGGCTTGAAGGACCTTTTATGCTTTTTTAATGTAATATAATTAGTGTAAATAATAAATTTTTATATATATTCAAAGAATATATAAGTGCACACTATGGTTTAAAAGTTTATTATTTATGTTTTTTTTCTGTAAATTTGTATAATTTATAGACAAATTTTTAATAATAATCACAATACGTCCTCTTTATTGCACAAACAGAATAAAACTATTGTATTTTATAATAGGCTAAACTTTTACTTGTGTGGTGTGAGCTGTTTTTCTGTTTTGGCCAATTGCCCATTTCCAAATGGTTGTGCTTATCTCTGCAGTGCTAATGGTGATGCATATACCAATCAACTGAGTTGTAGGTTTCAGTGTGTGGTTCATGCATAATGAAGCATCACTTCATTTTCTACCCATATGCAACATTATTTAACCTAGACATTTAGTAGGTTGTGAATTATATTATAAAGTTTTCCATGGTCTTCCCAGTCATCTGACATTATTTCGGTTTTTAGCAATAGAGGTATCTTAGAATCTTTCCTCACACATTGACAACATACAAACATTGTAGAAGTTTACTTAAATGTAAAATTGGAACGTAAACACAGTGAAGCCAATCATATTAATGGATATCATTGTATCTTGTTGAACCTTAGCATGGCTGAAGATGGGAACAAATGTTCTCGAAACCGGTTCCATACATTTATAAAAAGTAAGTGAAGCTTTAAGAGTGTGTAGTTCAACTAATCATACAATGTTATCCATTAATTGTAGAAGTGTTTGTACACTGCATGGCATCAATTCCAAGATCTTCCAAGATCTGCCAGGTGATTCACATGAGATGCTTCTCTGAAATGTAGGGCTGAAGGATGTGTGATAATGCCATAACTACTGAGGAGAATGTGCTTAGAAAAATGCTGGAATGAGTATTTCCTTGCAAAGTGTTTTCTGCTCTCCCATTTCATTCTATTGTTCTCTTACAGGATCAAAAGTGCAAGTGATGTGAACTGGTGCCATGTGCTTGTGCTTTGGAAAGATTTCTGCCCCAGTAAGTAGTATGGAAACAGCCATTCTGAGGTGCTCAAATTCCTTGGAAGGGGGCTCTGCTGGCAATGGAGTATCTGGAAACAAATTTAGGGACCCATACCTCGCTGTTTCGATATCCTGTCTGTTGCCCAATATCTCCCTCACCTCACATTTTTCTCCTGGAGGTGCTCTCATTGGGGTACAACACAAATGACCAACTTTGAGTAATACTAAAGTAATGAACTGTTCTCCTCCACCCCTATAATCTGATCCAATCCAATCTATAGTGACTGCCCAACAGACAGTTGAGAATAACAGAGTGCAATACAACATGACCCCATATCTTAAAATATATTAATTTATAGGCATAAGAACTTTTCTCTAATTTTGACCAACTCTACTTACTATTAAAATATGCTAATTTTTATTTAAATATAGTATACATAATTTCATAATTTACTATGAACTTCCTCATTTAGTTAATTTCAACAGAATTTCATTGTTGTCAATCTTTTTAAGAGATTCTGTATTCATCATTAGAGACTAGAGCAGAACATTAATATCAAGCAAGTGGTTCCCAAAAATTTTTAACCCCCAAAACCTGTTCTTTGAGCTGACATCACCACAATCAATGGGGCACAGGATGCCCATCATCAAACATGAGGTGCGATCCATAAATTTCTGGCTTGACATAGAAGGCATGATTCATTGTGGCGAAGTTCACCCTATTTGATACTCATGTGTTTCAAGAGTTTAAGCATTTATTTTAGCCATGCTATTCATTTACTTGAAGAACTCACTTAAATTGATGTGTTTCATAATACAGCCTGATGTTCAGAAATTAATACAAAGCAATGATTAACTGTTTAACCAAAGAAGGACGTTCATCCAGTGATATTAAACTAACACTTTCACCATGTATGGGTAAGCTTTCTCTTCATATTCTGCAGTGAGAATGTTAAAATTGTCATTTGGGTAGATAAAGCCTTGAAATTAAGGTAGGCTGGTGAATTGTTGACCCTAAGAAAGCATTTCTCTCATCAAGAAGGATGGCCTAAGACAAAACAAACAGCTGAAAATTAGGGCTTTCAAAAACAGCTGTGCTTCACTTCCTTAATCAAAATTTGCATATGCATTAGGTCAGTACATGATGGGTGACCCAAATTCTTTCAGCAGTTCAAATACAATTGCACGTTGAATGTTGTTAGAAGTTTTTGAGCCTTTGAAGTGGTAAAAGAGGATAGTATTGAAACTCACCATCACAGGGATGGTTCTTTAATTTGGCTCTCTTTCAAAAAGAGAATCATAGCATGGTGGAAGAGGAGTGAAGCACCTCTAGAAAGACCAAGGTCACACAGTCTATGAAGTCATGCTAACAATATTTTCGGAATGTAGAGGAATTCTGATGATAGGTTTCAAAGAAATGAATACAATGGTGACTGGGAAGTACTATGCTGAGTTAAGTGGTTTGTCTGTTGAATGACAACACAAAGTCCATAAGAATGCTGTGAACAATATGATCATCCACTGTACTGCTCAGACCTTGCCCCAACAAATACTGCCTATTTTCAAAACTGAAATCTGACCTTAAAGGACAGAGATAATGAGATGAAGGATACTGTTTCCAGCATTTCACTGTCAAAGCTTCAAACATTTTTTTAGGGAAACTGAGATATTAATCTGGGGATATATGAGAAATGTATTCAATTAAAGTTATAATTTAAAAATAACAGATGTATTTTTCTTTTATCACTTACCTAACATGGTTAGGCCAAACTTATGGATCACATGTTATACAAAGTGAACTATACCAACTGAAGTTGTCACACTAAAGAAAAAACCTATATGTGAGCCCACAATTGCTTATTTTAAAGAAAAATTCTCTATACAAAACATTCTTTTTGTAGAAGTGATAGGAACAACTTCTCAATTTTTAATCAATAATAGCATAAGCATCCTAAAATGTGAATATTTAATATGAAATATTTTAGCAATAAAAGATCCTTTGCAAATAATTACAAACTATCTTTACCAAGTTTGAAACTTTATAAAACTTTTGTTAGTTTTCTTTTGTCTTATTTGTAAAACATTTGTAATTTACAATTCCTGTTTTTTGTACTTTGTCAAAATTAGGCAGCCTACAATTGAAGGGTTAGGTGGAATTAGGGAGTATCCCTCATTTTTGCAACTAGAATCATATTATATAAGCTGGATCCTTTTACTGTCTATTTATTACACTATTATGGTGCTAGATAGCCCCAATGTAATGTTAAATATAAAAATGCAAAATACCTTTTAAGTATACAAATGAGTCAGTATTAGGTGACATTAAAACTACACTAACTGGTTAATTCTTCAGAACATGTTTCAAGAGTGTTTGCTCTCATCCTCAGCTGGGTACCAATTAATGCTGACAGGTGACATAGTGACCTTTGGTGGTTCCATTAGATAACAGAACAGAAAGTCCATTTCTTCTTGAAATTACAAGGAAAAAGAAGAAATATTGCAGCTAACATATGTTTCCTAAAACGATGTATCAAAAACAAAATCGCTCCAAACTTTTTACAAAAGTTCATTAAATACCATGATTATAGTGCCATTCAAAAAGTGATCGAAAGGAATTTGTTAATAGTTGAAATTAACAATCATTACAAAACTTTGGGGCAGTTGAATCTTAAGTTAAATGCTTTACACTTGAAATTGTTCAAAACATTAGGACATATAATTTGGGAAAATTTGGAAGATAATATCCACAGTAAATTAACTGTATTAATGAGAAATAAAATGCTTAAACTTAAGAAAAAAATTCAACACATTATATGGCAAGCAAAATACAAACTGCCAACCTAAAGAATGCAGCACTGACAATGTAATTAACCTATTTGGATACTCTTTAGATAACGTAGAACTACAGTTTTTAAACAAAGGCTTAAACACTTGCCTGGGTTACTCCAACAGACTAGAAGATTTCATAGTAGATATAGGGATTGCTACCCAGGGTTTGGATGAATCTAAAAAATCAACCATCATTAATCAATGAGGACAAGCACTTAATAAAATCAAACAATATAACATGAATCATCAGAATCAATACCTCTACAAACGTGTACTTCATTCTCTCAACAGTAAACATGTGGTATATATCAAAGCTGATAAAGGGAACAAGGTAGTAATAATGGACCAAGATGATTACATTGAACGTATGGAGAACATGTTGGGCACTTCTGAATATGCAGTGATAAGCCATGATCCATTGAAGGAGTGTATTAAAGCTTTGAACTCTTCCTTGAGACAGATTAAAACATTGTCAGAATTTAATAAATGGAAAATTAAAACAAATAACCCACAGTTGCCCAGGATTTATGGCATTCTGAAAATATACAAACCAGGCAAAACCAATAATCAACAATATCAATTCACCAATCTACAATTTGGCCAAGTGTTTGGTAAAGAAATTTACATCTTTACAACAATTTGAAAGCAGAAGTATAGTTGATTCATATGAACTTGTGGACCAATTTAACAATGGGTGGTTTTTGCCAAATGATCCCTTGGTCTCTTTTGATGTTGTATCTTTGTTTACTAATATTCCCACAATATAACTGCTTCTATATCTCTAGAATTGGCTAAAAAGTATGAACTTAGCTGTAGAAGAAAGAACTCACCCAATCTCACAAAACTATGTATAAACCAAAACTTTTTTACATTCAATGGAAAAATTTACCAACAAATTCCTGGCTTAGCTATGGGTAACCCTCTCTCTCTATTTCTGGCAAATTTATTCATTAGTGCTGTAGAAACACGCATTACTAAGGCATTTCCTTTCACCTTCAAATCATGGTTTTGTTATGTGGATGACATACTTGCAAAAAAAAAAAAAAAAAAAAAAAAAAAAAAAAAAAAAAAAACCCAGAGGATACCCTAAAATTACTAAATTTGCAGGACCAAAATATTAAATTCACTATGGAATTGGAGGAGGATAGTTGTTTACCGTTTTTGGACCTAAAAATATACAGGAGAAACAACATAATTTCATTCGGCATATATAGGAAACCTACACATACAGATAACCATATAAAGAATAACAGCTTCAACCCTAAGCCACACCAACATGCCATTATTAACAGCCTTACTCATAGACCGGTAAACATCTCACTCAACAAAGAAGAATATTCAGCAGAATATCACTGTATCATCAAAACTGCCCTCAACAATGGATTCAGCAGTTCTTTAGTTGATAAGATCAGACATTTCAAAAGACAAAGATATTAAAAACTCCATAACTCTCTCCACAATAAAAAAGAACATGGTTTTATCCAAAATTTACATACCATCCATGGGCAAACAGTGCATTCATGAAGATTTTTAAAAATTATGATGTTGGTTTGGCAGCACAAAATAAATTTAGTATTGGAAAGCTTCTGAACAGCACCATAAAAGATGTTATTCCTCCCAGCAAAAAGGCAGGAGTGTACTGGAGAGATTTTGGAGTATTATCATATATATAGGCAAAACAAAACGAAATTTGGAGACAAGGACCAAAGAACACTTCAGAAATGTAAGATATAAACAATGGATAAATCGGTGGTTGCAGATCATTTTTGGAATTATGATCATGACATTGCAGGAGAAGTCAAACTGTTAAAAGCTACCACCAATCCCAAGGAATTGGCAATTTGGGAAAATATTTATATTTTAAAAAATAAACATAGATTTATGAACTTTGACATTCCAGCAATGGACTTCCTGTTCTGTTATCTAATGAAACCACCAGAGGTCACTACGTCACCTGCCAGCATTAGTCGGACCCACCTGAGGATGCGAGTGAACGCTCTTGAAACATGTCCTGAAGAATTAACCAGTTGTGAAGTTTTAGTGTCACCTAATACTGACTCATTTGTATATTTAACAACTTCACTGTTCCTAATCTTTTAAGTAATTTCACAATTCTGATTGGAAAGGTGGTATCCTGCAGCTCTTTAATACTTTAGTTCTAATAGATCGGTTTTTTACTTAACCAACCAAGAGCAGCTTTCATCCTTCACTATCCAAGCAATATGGCAGATGTTGGCAGTTTTTTTTTTATTTATTTATTTATGGATGCTCTTTAACATCTCAGGTCATCAGCGTCCCATTCAACTCAGGGCGTGAAATGGTCAACAAATTTTGCTTAGAGGCCTCTCTTTCAGGCTTGAGGTTCTTTTTCGTGCCAAAAATGTACGACATGGGACCCACGACTTTACTTCCCTTCCAAAGGAAGTCATACTTAGGATTTTTACACCCGAAAAAAATCCATCAGTCCTGGCCGGGCTCGAACCCTCGATCTTGGGTATAGGAGGCAAGTATGTAATCACTAAACCACCAGGACCGACGATGTTGACAGTGATTCATGTATACATCAAAATAAGAACTTTCCTATTATGATTGTAGATCTACATGTGTAAAATGGGCTAACTTGAGAGCAGTACATGGCTGCAATATTTGCTGTGTGATGCATATTCTGATATCATTCAGAAATTAAAGTGATGTACCCAGTGTGTGTATATATCTCATGAGTGCAAGGAAACAGAACTCACTCAATGTATTAAAAATGTGAAAGTTTAACTCCATTAACAAACAAGCTAACAAAAATAAACACAACCAGGTCTGGCCTAAGAGTGGATTTTCTAAACACAGCTATTCTGAGACTTCAGGATAGGCATAAAGTGGGTGTGCAGTTCACCTACAATGATATAAGCCTTTATTCAAATATCAGCATCCAGAAGAGCAAAGAAATGCAGAGGCAATGGCAGAACATTCATGAAACAGAATATTGCAGTTGGAGATAATAGCTGTTTAACCTTTGGGATACATTATCTATGGCTTGCCATAGCCCAAGGAGGACAGTGTCCTATTGCAAAGACTGCCACAATCTCTTTTTCCATCATATGATGTCATTGGTAGATGGCAATATTATATGGGGGCATGTGATCAGCACACCGCATCCAGCTGATCGCCATATTGCACAGCTTACAAGATTGAAGATTGCCACCTCTCCATCAAGCAGCTTCCTAGTTGTCCTCATGAGGCTAGGTGAATCTAGTTCCATATTTTCCTTATTCAGAAAAATTCCTATACCGGGACCTCCCAGTCTGATGTCAGCAAAGCTAGGTAATCTTGAGACAAACTGGCAATGTTAAAAGTTTGTACCTCCAATTCAGCACAGTTTTTATTTAAAATTGAAGTCAGAGAATGATGAACACGTTCTTTTTTGAGTGTAGTGTGTTTCGAGTCTTTCATCACTTTGTCTCTTACATTGTCAAATATTGTATGTAAAATTTTCTAATAATAAAAATCAATATTTTAAGCTCATATTTATAGAAAACTAGGTCAATACATATCTAATACAATGCCTTAAATGCTTTTGTGAATCATATATTTTTGCTTAATTTAGAGAATCTAATACATATCTCTAAAACATACTTTTGTGGAAACTCTTTTATTCCAAGGAGTCCTTCAATTGTAGAAAGCTCTAATAATAATTTTTGGGTCTAAAACTGATGTAACAAGGTTGATAAACAACAAACAAAACAAACATATAAACAAACAAATGAATCTAAATGCTTTCAAATCAATAATCCTTTATCAAAGCTCTCCTGTTTAATCCCTTAAGTTTTAGAAGCTGATTTGCTTAAAGCCATTTAAATAACTATGAATGACAGCTTTCTAAATTATATACAGTGAAACCTCATCCATGATTCCTGAAAGTATCACTTACCCATATCCTTAATTTGATTTATAGAGCCCTGGGCATAACTTCATAATTAAAAACACAATCCATATTGTTTGTTCCTCAAAGTCTCATTTTTCTCACATTGACTGAACTTATTTCTTTGTTTTATATATCTTGTATCCTTGATGAATTGTTTTTTAAATAACAAATCATAAATTGTAACAAGCATAGCATAATGTTTTTGAAACATGTTGTAGCAAAGTACATACTGTTTTCTCAAGTGTGAAGCGGCAAGGCATTGCTGAATGGAGTGCATAAAGACAAAAATGTTAATTGCAGTGGCATGTGTTTGTACCAAGGGGAAGCATGAATAGAAAGGGCGCACAAACAGATAGCAGATAAAGGCCTCAAATGAATTTTTGCAGCAAGGAATCTTGTTTCTGTTGTCCATCATAAACTCTTGCAGTATATATGTAGCATGAAACGGTAGCTAAACTTTGTTGTTACCTAAGTCCCATGAAGTATCTGAGCACACTTGATGAAAGGCTTGAAGGTTATTTAAGAACCATGGGTGTCTCTGATGGGAGGATATGACTGCCTTCTTATTTTGGTACTTTAAAATTAATATAGTAGCATATTTCTGCATTCCACAGGTTTTTTTTCATTTTAGTCAATAGGCCCTTCCCCCAATTTTAACATGCCTAACAAGTCCATGTTCTTCCATCCATAGTTTTCCCACAGTTCTCATTTTCTTTTGCTTATCCCATGAGAAACAATGAATCAAGGTTTCACAGAATTTCTAAAGTGCTAAATCATTCATTGTCTTAAGCAAATCAAAAGTAGATTGGACACTTGAGCTATTTTTATTGTACTAAGTACTATTGTCTAAGTGATAACATATCTTCAATTTGGAATACCATTTGTATGCCTTATAAATAGTTGTTATTCTGAAAACCACCTTAAATGTTTATTTTCTCCAAGAGCAGTGATGTTATGAACACTGCATAATTAAATACACACCTGGTTACCTCCAGATTGATGACAAGGCCACAATCCCACAGGCTTGTGCAAATCCTCTGGTTTGCAAGCAGAGTCCACGCACATCTTAGACCATTCATTTGCAATCTAATGATAGTGACAACATCAATAGCATATTAACAAATATACATTAATACTGTATATACATTCCAGCACAACTTAATAGCTTGTTCACCCAATGGCCAATTCACAACATGATATTTCTTATGATCATAAGTTTGAAAAATGTCATTTAAAATTATGGGGTTATAACTTTTATTAAATCAATGTATAGGTATTAATTGCATAATTATTTGCTTTAGTTCTATGGAAAATTTTTCTCTGAGACATATTTATTTACAACTAACTATAAAAAGAAAATGACTAGAACTTTCAGCTAGAGACATCAAGAATGGTTTTGAGTACTGTTTATTGGTGAGGATGTGCATTTCTGAAAGCAATCTAAATATTTAATAGCATGTGAAAGTTGAAAGCATAAAAGAAAAGAAAAATGAAACTCTTTGTTTGGCCAGACTAAATAATTCAGACATTTCTAATTCTATGATCCTTTTAACAAACACATTGAAATTTCTGTTTATTTTAGTAATTTCATAAAAACAAATTAGAAATCTCCATCAAGAAATACTAAGATATTAAGTAATGCTGGATGTATGTCACAAAAATTATTTAAATCTGGGCTGAAGTATGCTCTGAATGTGATTAAATTCCTTGTAGAACTCCCAGCTGTGCTGCTTCCATTGCTTCTGACATCTGCTACCTGTGATATGAAGCCACCCACCTGATTGCCACCTTGATTATGACAAGGATATAATCCTGCTGGTTTGTGCAGATCTGCCTTTCTTGCAGGAGAGTCCAGGCAGGTCTTTGCACCAAGTCCAAGGTTCCGCACCTGGGTTCATTTACCAATTTTCATTATATTTCAAAATATCATACCTTCATGACAGAGAAAACAAAGTTTATCTAATCTTGAAACTATAAAATAATTATTTTTGGAAAGAGCTTCAAAATCTTGAATTACCTGGGAACTCAAATGTTGATTTACAAGTATACGGGATCTCCAAAGTTATTTCCCAGTGTTAACAAACAAAAATGTTGATTACTGAAATAAATTTAAGCAATATCTAAATTTTGTAAGAAATAGGTCCTAAGAATACTCAAAAATAAAAATCTTGGTATTCAAAAAAACAGAAGTAAGCTGCTGAAAAATGAAAAATGGAGCTGGGAACTGAGAGAAATTGAAATGGCTAATAAATTTGACTTTTTAGACATCAGACTCAATAACAATGATGGTTCGAGTGACAAAAACATTAACCAAAGAAAGAATAGCTTTAAAAGCTATTAATATTAGCAGGCATAACTGTGTAAAAAAATTCTGGGACTACCAAAAGCTTTACCTAATGAGTTGCATGAACAGTTAGGAAGAGTAGGGAGCAGGGGAAAAATAATGGTACAAATTTTAAAGTATTAGTTTAGGATAAATAGTTTACATGAACAAAATATTTTGAATTAATGTTTAGATTTGCAGGAGAGTGCTATTTGCTGTAATACTTGGGTCAATAGAATTAAAGATGTTATGGAAAAAATTGGCTTGGGATGATCTGCAAGATAGAGAATTAAAAGAAAGAGGTTTTTGAAGAGAAATTAAACTAAGAATTGAAGATATCAAAATTCAAGAAGTATTAAGTACTTTTAACAACAAAAAGGAACAGGTTTAGTGTAATTGAAAGGTTTAGGAGGGGGGAAGGGATTTATAGGAATGTGTAATGTGTGGAATGAAAGATAATTATTAGCATATTATGTCATATGTGAAGAAACTAAAATAAAGAGAGAAAAACGGATGGAGAAATGGCCCAACTTACGAGGGTAGTTCCATAAGTTTCCGGCCTTGCTGATGAGGATTATCCTTCACAAAACTCTTATTTGGTGTCTTACCTTATCTGTTAAGTAAATAATTGCAGTTGCAACTTCTACTCATATAGGTGCATAAAGAAGGCTAGGTGTAGAAGATTGTGACATGTTCAAAATGGAGTATCGAGCAGTTATTGAGTTCTTCACAAAAAAAGGATTTACTCCAAATGAAATTAAACAGCAATTAGACGGTGTATATGGGGAAGCATTCCCCTCATATTCTACCATAAAAGAATGGGCCAAAATTTTTCAAATGGGTCAAGAAAGCATTTAAGACAAAGAACATATAGATGGGCCCTTGGAGGTGCTCACTCCTGAAAACATCACTTATGGAAGGAGAAATTATGGGAGACTGGCAGCTCAAAGTTACAGAAATAATAAGGCTGGATCTTTCCAAAACAACAGTCCTTTGAATTACGCATGAACATTTAAACATGAATAAGGTTAATGTTTAGACTTCTTTCCTCAGTATGAAAGCAGCAATGAGTCACATGTTATCAGGCATTTTTGCAGCTCTGCCATGGCAAGGAGAGAGAAGTTCTGCAAACCATTGTTACACTAGATGAAACTATGATCCTCTACTATGATCCATTGTCCAAAAGAGAACCAATGGAGGGGTGTAAACCTAGCGAAGCACCACCTCTAAAAGTCAAGGTCTCTCAGTCAAACAAGAAGATCATGGCCACAATCTTTTGGGACTGTAAAGGAATACTCATCATTGACTTCAAGGAAAGGAATGCCACAGTAAACCGGGAGTACTATGCTGGCCTACTGTACAGATTACGTGCTTTCATCAAAGAGAAAAGGCGAAGAAATCTCAGTGGTAGTGTGGCCCTTTTTCACGATAATGCGCCTGTGCACACAGCTCTTGTTGCAAAGGAAGCTGTGAAGAAATTAGCTTCAAGGAGATAGGCCATCCATCCTGAAGCCCAGATCTAGCTCGCAGTGACTATTTCCTCTTCTCAAAACTCAAGAAGAACCTTTGAGGAAGGAAATTTAAGTGTGATGAAGAAGTGATGAATGCTGTTTATGCCCATTTTGCAGACAAGACTTCTGACTATTTTTGGGGAAATTGAATAGTTAATTCTAAGATGCAAGAAATGTATTGCAATTAAGGGTAACTATATTGAAAAGTAAAATATAGTTTTTGTCTTTATTATACCTAGAAAAAGGTTAGGCAGGGAACTTATGGATCTCCCTCATACCAACAGAAATAGTGGGGGAAAAAAAAATTATTGATTTTGAAATCAGTGAATAATATCATAGAGATTGGTACCTATTTAGGAAAATTAAAAAGTAAAAAGCAAATGATTGAGGAAAGCAAATAAATCAGGGGAAACAGAGCTCTTTGAAATTTGATCAAAATCAGAAATGGAATTGGATATAACTTTACATATATAGTGGTAGCAGAATAACCAGTGTTGAAGCTTCTTGGGCCAATGGAATAACGAGCAGCTTACAAGTGCAAATCAACTATATTGAGCTGAAGAAAACCTGGGAAAAATCTCTGTCAGAGAGGATGGTCCTGGCAGTAATCAAACCTCACTTGGTCACAAGTTCTGCTTTGGCAATCTTGGCTATCCATGTTAGTTGGGCACTATCAAAATTATGCACAAAGCTACTATGTACTTTATGTAGGCTGGAACTTGATTTTTGCTATAAAATCCTACTGGAAAAAACTAACTCGACTCAAGTTCGATTATCTGAGTAAATGAGGGCATTGCACTTGAAGTACAATGACAATCGATTTGTAAATATATATATCTTAGTAGGGATTATTCCTCATTGTTTTACTGTATTAAAACTGAAAAGAATAGGACATTGCATGTTGAAATGAGTAATACTTAGGGTTCCTATTGTCCCATTTTTAGTTAAAATTCCCCAGTGTCCTAACTTTTTTTCAAAATGTCCCAATTTTAAGAACCCTTCTAAAAAAAGTGAATTACAGAATTTATTCATTTTAAATTGTGTAACCCTCCTGGTGGGTTGAATGTTTCTACTATAATGTTTTGCAATACTTATGGTAGTGTGAAATGCTTGCTGATTTTAAAAAGCAAGATATAACCATTAAGAACCTGATATGCTCTGTAAGATATTGACATATCAGGATTTGAATGTGTTCTTTCATTAATAAATAAACACTGGACAGATGAGAAAAACAGATTTACAATTCAAACAGTGAAGGTCTTAATAATTATAAAATGCATTTTAAGGATTTATCTTTTGCTTAGTTCCATACTCAAATATAAAAATCTATTTCTTGAACAGGTTCATAAATCTGATAAGAATTCTAATGAATAAATCTGGCCATTACTTTGTGTATTATGAAATGTAATTTTTATTAAGTATGTATGTTTGTGATGTATAAAATGGATTTATTTCTGTTTATCTTATTTTAAGCCTGTGTCATATTTTTTTTAAATGTTCCAGATTTTTAAATGAAAAAGTTGAAAATGTCTCATTATTGTAAAAAAACATTACAGGAACTCTAGTCACACTGCTTTTCTCAGGTGGTTCAACATATATTGATGTATGGATTTATCTGTAGCTTCTTTCATTTCAGTGCTATTGAGTTTTTTTTTAATAATACTGGCACCATGCCTTTGGCATCTATTGTATCAGATGAAGGATGATAGATTGTTATTGGGCCTAATGAGTTCATGGAAATTTTTGGCCTAAGTTTCTCAGGCATTCATCTAAAGAACTGAGGGAAAACCCATGAATAAACCTCAGTCATGAAATTGACTAACTAAGCTAATCAGGAATCGAATCTGGGCCTGCTAGTGGTAAGTGAAATAGGAGAAAAAGATCAAATATGTAGAGTTACAAAATAGGCAAAGTTAATAGCTGGTCTACTACAAATGATATCTGTAGTAAAAAATGGTTCAAAATAAAATGGTTTTATAATGTAACCAGTATCTAAAATTTCATTTACTGCATAGCTTAAGTAGTGTATAAACACTTCTTTAACATTAACAAATAGAATCTAAATTAGTTTAATGTAAATAGTACAAAATTTACTCTGGCTTGTTCTTTGGAAGGTAGAAGAAAAGATCTGAAATTTCCATGGACAACAAGAAAGTGAATATTTAACTGATACTTCTCTCCTTAGGTCATTGATTGCTGTTCATGAAGATGAAATATCTTTTTTTTTATTCTAAAGTTACATTTCACCTTTATTAACAAATGAAATGAATGAATCTTACTAACCTCCCCTGATGCAACAGCCTCTCCAGGAATGAAGAGTTCTGGATAAATGGTATCCAAGTACCATTTGAAGGATTTACAGCCAAGTCTCTGACGAAGTTTCTTCCTTTCTGATACATCCCCAAAATCTCCCTGCAGAAAATAAAATTTTGTTCTATTTAAATCCAATAACCTCAATTTTTTATAATTGATATCATTGTATGATTGAGTCAAATTATACAATGTTAACATTCCTAGTTAACCTTAATTTTATTTACATTTCACTTAGGAAGCTATAGATAATATATTCTATTAGAACGTATTAAATATGTTAGCACTAACTCCACTTAGATATATTATATTAGGGCATGATTTGTGAGCAATTGCTCAAATCATCAGCTGTTAACTGACCCTAATTCATGTGGTGGCTGAATCTTGAAGTGCTTCTGTGGAGGTATCTGATGGTTGGAAAAGGAACTTGCCGAGTTTATCCATGGATGGAACATCAAAAGTCATTACTTTTCAGGAATAGGTTGTGAAGTTCTTTCAGGAGATTAGCCTCTAGTTTAATTCCATGATTTTGGATCCATAAGTGTGCTGCTATCACTTATTTATCTTTTTAGTTAAAACGAATATTCCTAATATTTTTCTTTCTCTGAAGTCCTAAATTTACCTATGTATTTTTTAATTCATTCTGAACATGAAATTTCATAAATTGCTGATTTTTGTTCTGTTGGTTTGGTATCTTTTAATATGGAAACTAGCAAAATTTTTTTACATTATATTTTTATTTGGGGCTAACTTTATTTTACTTTCTTTGAATATAGTATTGAATTGGCTGTGGTTAGTTGGATGAAATGTGAAACTTTTGGATTTTCTACTTTCCTTGATGTTTTCCAGATTGGAAACCTCTCTTATAGATTTTTGTCTTTTTAATTTATTGATCATTTTTAATTTTTTTTTGCTGAAACCATCGACTCTTGCTGTATCAACAGTTGGTCAATACAGCAAGAGTCAAACATTTCAGAAAAAACAAACAAACAAACAAAACAAAAAAAAAATCTATAAATTAAAAAGGCAAAAATCTATAACAGTGGTTGGGTTGGGTTCTTGTAATCTTTCTGACATTCCAATAAAGTTTGGTTAAGTTTTTGCATTGCTATTAGTTGGAGTCAAGTCTGAACACATAAGAAAGTTAGCCACACTGGAAAACATCAAGGAAAACAGAAAATATAATGCACATATAAACTTACCACAGAAAATTCAATACGATATTCAAAGAACATGACATTAATTTAGCTTCAAGGAACAAATATAACAAAAAAATATGTAGCTTCCACATTAAAAGACACCATGCTAAGAGAATAGAAATCAGCAATTTTTGAAATTCCATGAGCAGAATGTAATAAAAAAAATACATCTAAGATAAAACAAAGCAAACTTTAGGAATTTGGAGAAAAATTTTTTTTAGGAATACTCACTTTAAACAAGTAGATGAATCAGTGGTAACAGCATATTTTTGAACCCAAAAACATGGAATTAAACTAGAAGCTAAATTGCTGAAAGAACTTCACAACCTAATAGAGGTAGTTATTTGGGGAAAATTTCATCTTGGAAAAGAGAAGAAAATTAATGAATTTTGCTGTTCCACCCATGAACTCAGTAAGTTTCTATTTAAATCATCAGTTATCTCCTCAAAAAAAACTTGGAATTCAGTCACCATAGGTGGTGGTGATAATTTCATTGTAGCCAATAGACTCCCACAAGAGCATCTGACATTGCCATGATTCTATACAGCAGTTTTATCATCATCATCATCATCATCATTAAATACAAAAACAACAACAACAATAATAATAATAATTTCATTATTTATCCATAGCAGCATCACATATTGTCAGATTTGTCATTAATAAAATTGCATACATTTTCTATATACAATTATTAAGATTATAGCTCAAGTTTAGTTTAAACTTTTCCCTTTTTGT
Source organism: Metallyticus violacea (assembly GCA_030762175.1). Taxonomy (NCBI): domain Eukaryota; kingdom Metazoa; phylum Arthropoda; class Insecta; order Mantodea; family Metallyticidae; genus Metallyticus; species Metallyticus violacea. The sequence goes on along the minus strand of CM060836.1, from coordinate 88,146,354 downwards.
TGTTTTTATGGAACTTGGTTGCCTATTGTATAATATTTTACCCATTATAAAGGGGTCTTTATCTGTTATCTTTTTATTTACATTTACTCTATGAAAGTTGTTTTGTATTCTTGTATGATACTTATGATAGTTCTTATTTAGCTTGTCTAATCCATCTTTACTAACTGCAAACATAATTACATTATACATATAGAATGATATAATAGTAAATATTTTGTTCTCTACAAAGATGCTTCTAAATGACTCTCTCCTATTTACATTATAAATACATCTTATACATTTCTTTTGCAAAGCTAATAATCAGTTCATATTCATTAAACAAGTACTACCCCATACCTCAATGGCACATTCTAGATGTACAATTCAATAATAAGTTAACTAACAAAACTAAAGTAAAGTTAGTTTTGTTAACTAACAAAATTTAGATTGGAATTAATGAGATACATAAAAAGGAATATACTAATGTCACAAAAATTTGCATAAATCAATAATTTTTAGAGAAACACTTTATAAACAACAAACAGGACTTACTATGGGTAGCCCTTTATCACCTTTTTTTGGCAAACCTCTATATGAGCAGATTTGAGATGCACATTACTTGTGCCTTTCCACACTTTTTTAACATCTGGTACAGATATGTAGATGACATTTTTTCTATAGTAAGCAAAAATCTGATCGATGATGCCTTAAAGCTGCTGAATATACAAGACAGAAACATTTCTTTTACATGTGAAATAGAAAGTGATAACATGTTACCATTTTTACATATTAAAATTATGAAGAACCAAGAGAATCTGAGCTTTGGGATATATAGTAAAAATACACATACAGATAATCATATCAAGGCAGATGGTTTTAACCCTGTAACACAGAAACATGCAGTTTTCAACAACTTAACATATCGTTTGGTTAATTTACCAATTAATAAAGAAGAGTATAAAAAAGAAAGAAAGAAAATAGAAGAAATGGCAATTTTAAATGGCTTTAATAAAGATCTGGTACATTTAAAGGTGGAAAGATTTAAAAGGAAAAAACTTATCAGGGATACCACCACATCATCAGCAGATATAAAAAAACCAATTTTTAACAAATTTACATATCATCCAAAAGCAATGGAAAAATTTCAAAATAGTTTTAAAGGTTTCAATATAAAATTAGCACCCATCAACAGATTTAATTTAGGAAACATGTTGAAAGATAAAATGGCTGTAAAAACCCCAAAAGAGAATAAAGGCAGGTATTTACAAATAACATATGCAGAATGTGAAAAGATTTATGTTGGAAAAACAAAGAGAAATATAGGCATACGTTTAGAAAAGCATTTCAGGAACATAAAATATAAACAGACAGATAGATCAGCTGTGGATTTATTAAAATAGTCTCAGGTACATATAGAAAACTGGATAATTGGGAAAAATTTTACATTCTTAAATACACAGAATGATTAATGAACTTTGATATTCCAAAGGTAGAAAACATCAACTTTAAGTACATTAAAACACCACCATGGCGACGCTTCAACTCTACAGAGCTGTTGGATTCTCCAATCAGTCGTACCCTTGGCCGAAGATGAAGATGAAGGTCTTTGAAACCGGTTCCAAATATCACACAAGTAAGTGAAGCACTAAGAGTGTTTAGTACAACATATATCACATGAATTTATTCATATTGTTAGTAATTTATTGATTTGTTCTCTAAAACCATAATATTCTAGTTTTGAAATTAGTTGATCATGAGATATAGAGTCAAAGGCTTTAGAGAGATCCAAGTAAATTCCTGCTGCTTTTTTATGGGTATCTTTCAATTGCATGCAACAATAGTAAGCCAACAGCTGATGATGGGAACAACTGCGTGCTGTATAAATAAGTGAACTTAGTGTTTTAACACATTTCATAATAGAAAACCTACATTTTTTCCCAATCTTAATGCTATAATTTTCATAATAAATTATGATACACTGTTTATGGGAATGAAGGCCACTAGACATATTGCAGTATTGTCTTCTGTTCAAACATATAAGGCTAGTTTGTCAGCAATATAAAATTATGATTTTCTTTCCATATATGTTTATCACTGTCTTCTTTACATAAGGATAACGTACAATTTTTTAGCACCTAATTTGATAATCATAATATAAGATAAATGACCTAGATGTTCCACTTATAAGATTATCTAAATCACTATATAGTTACAAACACATAGGTGTAATAAATGTAGTTTTATAATTTGTGGCAGTTTTAACAATGAAACATAGCATTAAATTGTAAATATGGCTACGTATCTCTCATGTTTCACTAATTTCCAACAACTTATTTGAACCTGTACAAAATAGATTATGAATAGAATGCCATTGGATCCAGAACATAGTACAAAAAAATAATTGCCCATTGGAAAATTAGAAAAAAATAAATGACACCACCAACTTGAAACACTACAAAGAGCACGTACATAAGAAGTTTACTTTCCACTCATGGATTCACTGGAAATTTCAAAATATATTCAAAGATTTTAACATTTTTTTAGTCCCAATAAACAAATACAACTTAAAGAACCTCCTAAAAACCAACATAAAAGATAGTTGGATTTTAGCCTGGCTGATAATGAGAACTAAATGTTCTCAAAACTGGTTCTATACATTATGACAAGTAAGTGAAGTATTAAGAGTTTGTAGTTCAACTAAATCATGCAATGATATCAATTATACAGGATGAATTTCTCCCAGCAAACAAGCAGGCATATATGAAATTATATTTAATGACTTTTAACAAGAAATACATAGACCAAACTAAAAGAAATATTACTCTTTGTTTCAAGAAGCACATGAGAAATATCAAATATAAACACACTCATTAAATAACTTCATGGTTAATTATTTGCATTAGAACATAATTATTAAATTACTCTTATAACATTACGTCCTCAAAATTATATTTTCAAAGTAGTATTGCTTTTGTTAGATCACATATTTTTTTATAATACTCACCAAGTCATTTCCTATACGCTGATAGTAATACTTGGCATACTCATCAAGCCAAACCTCAGACAAGCGAATGGAGTTACGCTTGAGCACATTGACACCAGACCTCCATTTGTACGGTGATCTCTTTCTAAAAATATGCCCCACATGTGAACATGGGACTATTTCGAGTGTACCTCCACACATCCAGGACTGAAACAAAACAAGGATTTTATATTAAAACTAATACAGATCTCCTTTAGAGTAAAATATACTTATTTTAAATATTCTTAAAATTTATCATATTGCTTAAGAAAAACTTTCCAATTTAATAAAAAATTTAAAAGTCATCAAGTTAAAAAAATATGCAAAAAATATACAAGTAATAAAGAAACTTTCTTTTTGTTTTGATGTTTGTTTTTCTATTTGAGTCAAAGATTAAGTATGTGTTCAATGAATACTAACAAGATAAGTATTTTATATATGAGTAGATTTGTTACATATAGTTAATATTTTTATTATTTATGTTTTGTTCATAAAACTTCATTGCTTATAGAAAGTTTTCCATAATTTCTGGAGATCCTTCACTATGGTATATAATTGGCTGATTGGAATAATGCAACCATTTTTATTTTGCCCTACTAAGTCATGATTTTGTTTCAGATTGTCTGCACTTTAACATCCTATTACTTGTTGTACAGCCAGGAGCTGTTGCCTATCTCATAAATCTCTGAAACTATGAATGAAATAATAATAACAAGAAGAACAACAATAACAACTAAGCCTCTCAGTTGATAGGCAAACAGTGCTCAAACCTTGATGGTGTACCATCAAAGTGATTTGTTTTAGAGTTCATTATACAATGAACTGTAAAACAAATCAATGGAATGACAGTCTGGCAATTTAGGTATTATGCCTTTTAAGGGGTAATAAAAGCTTTCCCCAACTAGGCTGTTTATCCCAATAAGAATTTAAACTAGTATCTGTTGGTTGTTCAGGAAAATTTTAAGAGTATTTTATTTTTCAATACTTGGTTGAGCTTTTTACATTAGAACTTCATTAATCATTTTATTTTTGGATATTTCAACAGCTGGAGGGAGTAGCTGATGAAGAATGCAAATGTATTGGAAACATGGATGGAAAATACTTTGTGAATGCCGTTGGATAGATGTGCAGGACAGTGAAAATTTAAAACTAGAACCTACCTTAAATGAAAGCTCTAAATTTTCTCCTCCCCATATATCAAAACCACTGTCATAAGTTCCAAGCTTCTCAAAAAAGGCTTTGTCAATACTAAACAGGCCACCAGCCATTGTTGGGCTCCATACTGGTTCTGCTGGATTCTTGTGTCTTTTCCTTTCACGTTCTGGTACAGCATGCCAGTTAAACTGCACAAAGAATGTATAATGAGTGCTAATATTAAACTTTTCTAATGAGGTGTTCATTTCCATGCATGCCTTAAATAGTACTTCCCACTCAAATCTTTCATTTGTTTTTAATGCATAATGTGAACATTGTAACACAGTAAACTTTTTTATACCTATTTTCACGTATTTTTTATTGTTTATTACTGATTTTTTAAACTAATTCCAAATTTATTATGTTTAAAAATTAATTACACTACTCTGAAATGTGGCTTTATCAAATGATTACATGTATTTAAGTCAATAATTTCAATATAACATTACAAAAAGAAAAGGTTTTGTATTTAAAGGTTTATTTTAATGATTATTCAAGCATAGGAAGCTTTTTACTTCTACTGAATATGTTATTGACATTGTTATGGTACATATTGAAACTAAAAGCTTCATAAGTGATAAAGGATAGTTATTACTTAAGTAACTTCTGTGGCAGTAAACACAGTTCTGCTTTGACATAGATTTCTTAAGAAAGAAATCTGAAGAGCATATACTGAATGAAACAAAGAAACACATTAAAGCATATTTCTATGTGAATGATGCATCACATGCATTGCTTTGAACCATACCCCTCCCTACTAATGGGAAACCCTTGCTCCTGATGGGAGATTAGACATTTATTCATTAATATTTTTAAAATAATACATTGCTTAATATAGGAGGAAAAGTAATTAAATAAAATACTTTTAATATAAAGTTTATGCAAATATTATACATAATGATAACTGAAATTTTGGGATACAAAATTACTATTTAACAATATGCTATATAGGAATAGTATGCGCGATCGCTCGTAAAACATGGTCACTCCACTGCTGAGCACACTGTGAAAGATCAATGAGCATAGTTCATTTTCCTGGCCAGAGGGAATAAAACCTTTTGAAATCTATAGTAGAGTTCAATATAGAGACAGTTATTTGAGTAAAAAGAGTGGATGGAAAAAATTTTAAAATAGAAGACAAAGCATCAGTGATGAACCCTAGAGTGAAGACCAGTTTTTGTTGCAACTGAAATGGTTAAGCAACAGATTGAGCAGCAAAAGTCATTGTTCATGAAATTGCTGTGGAACTCAGCATGAGTCATGACTCTGCATCTAGATAGTATCTGTGGAAAGTGTGTACATGATGGGTCCCAAGGCAGCTCTTTTGTGATCACAAGCATACATAACTGGCAATTTGTTTGGAGCACTTGAATCTACATACTCGTGAAGGATATGAATCCTGAGTGAAGCAGTATGAAGCAGAGAATAAGAGAAAATTGATGCAGTGAAGGCACTGGGTGTCTTTGGCAAAGAAATAATTTAAGACATAGGCTTCTACTGTGTCTTAAAATTCCTACAGACAATCCTTTTGGATGTCAATGTCCCCTATATTGGTGTATTTCTACAAAAGTGATTACTGTTTGATAAAATGCCATGCTGGAGAACAAATGGCAGCTAGAGGCATCTCTCAAAGCAGAGAGCAGTAGTGTTTCTTCACAACAATGCCCATCTCCATAAGTCTGCACATATCTTAGATTCCTTAAATGATCTGAAATTTGAGGTGTAGCAACATTCACCATACAGTCTAAACTTGTTGCCATTAGACTTACACTTGTGGTCTTTTAAAAGTTTGCAGAGTACAATATTATACATAATTCAATCTATATATCCTATATCTAACTTGGTTAATTTAGTTTAACTCTAGTTTGTAAATTACATCAGGAATTAATTTTACATGCATGTTACACTAAGGAAGAAGATATTTACATTTTAATATAAATTTACATGTATAAAAAAATTATTTTAAGATAAGTTTAGAACAATTATTTTTAAGATGAATGAATTTTCTACTGTATAAAGGTGTGAGTGGAAATGTATTGTTTTTAATTCTAATTGGAATATTACTTTATCATAATGCAATTCTTTTATACTTAATGGAAATTAATTAAACAATACAACACCACTATAGTAAATACCTTTCTGAAAAAACTTGTAGATTACTGCTTGGTCTCTGTAAATCATCCAAAAACAAGATTTTTTATCATGGATGTCTGAATTTTTTATGGATATTTCAAAACTTTCGGCTATAAATACCAGTACGTTTAAAATATATCTGCATGTTAATGGTAGAATTTACAATCTTTTGATAAGCAGTTTACAGTGAGTTATTATTTTGCTCCTGCCATTATTCTTATCACTTTTTCTGTAATATGAATATAATTAGTACATGCAGAATTCTCCCAGAACTTATTTCATACATCATTAATGAATGACAGTAGGTATAATATACTGTTTTTTTAAGTATAGTTCATATTTGTAACATGAGTTAATTACCTAATTGCAAAACATGCATAACTCAATTTTAGTAAAATATAATGAATGTAGCCTTTCCAATTCAATTAAGTGGCAGAGGTGTTGCAAAATTGATCAAAGACCACATAAAAAAGTTTCTTTTCTTGGGGACACCTGACAAAAATGTTGTGAAGCAGGTTGGTTATGTTGAAAAATAAGGCAAAAACAATTTCTGAATTTGTTCTTATAAAAACATTATAAAATACCGACTGTTGATTATGGTGACGTAAAACAAACCATTGCTTTCAAGAACCTTCAAATATCAGGATAGCATAATTATTTTATATTTAAATATCATTCCTAGTAAGACTTATGTAAATGATACATATTATCCCAAATCATTTTAACTCCTTTTAGAAAAATGCACATCAAAAAGGGAAAACAAGCTGATATTAAAAGGTGAAAATATCGTATTTTATAAGTGCACAGCAACAGTTCAGGTATAATGTTGATATAGAGTTGGTTTGGTGACACTTCACTTACTTGGTTAAGATATGTTTTGCTCATTGTAAGTGAAAAATTAGTTTCAGAGAGCATTAATTTGTTTTCTAAGTTTTATTAACTTATTTTTAGAATGAACCAAAACTAGTTTCCATATATTGAGGGTGAAATATCCAAATGTGTCTCTGAAGATGTATTTGCTGGAGTGTGATACAAAAGGCAAAATTTAACTAAAATGTTTTTAAGCATTCATCTTTTACTACTTTACTCATTATTACCTTATGGCCTTTATGTTGAAAAGAATTACAGCAAATGTAATTACAGTACCTGCAAATTCCATGAGAAGCCTCCTACTTGATAACTCGAGCTGAATTCATATTCGAATGTGTTGTCATTTATTGTCTCTATCACAGGACATACTACTGTGGTGTTATTTCTTGCTATCCGATCCAACAACGGTTCCAACCAACCTAGTACATATTCATGTTCAAGAAACATAAGAATGCATTATCATCTATGGAGACATGCAAGTCCAATCAGGGAAATCAAAGCTGACCTTAGGAAACACACACAGACCAAACACAAAAATCTTGGAAATGCAAAGAGAAAATAAGCAAACCTACTGCAGTGAAGCAAATAGGAGATAGAAGAAATTAGCTTTATATAAAACTGACGAGTGTTGCATAGTAGTTAAGCACTGTGCATATTCAGAAACTACAAGCATTGTGATGAACACAGGTATAATACAAAATATAAAATAAAGATATAAAACAAAATAAGGAACAAGGAAAATTTTCCTTAAGAGTTATTGACAGCTGGCACTTAGCTCTTGCCTGTTATTTTCTATTAGGTATTATAATGCCATTACTTGAAATACAAGCAGTCATGCATTTAATTTATTTTAAAATGTTGCTTCTTTTGATGAAAATATATGTTACACAAAATTAATGCACCAACAAGGTTGAGCAAGATGACATGGGCTCGTAAAGAGGAGGTATGATTTGAAATGCTAATTGAAATTTATACAGTGAAGCTAATCATATAATTATGATCATTGTATAATTGAGTCGAACTATACTGGCTGCACTCTGCACTGATGCAGACAATGGTTTGCAAAACATGTACTACATTTAAACAAAGTGAAGCCAATAATAGTGTGTAGTTCAACTCGATCATATATTGATCTTAATTGTAGGAAATATGGCATTCGAGTTCTGCCAGGACAGCCCTCCCTGACAAAAGATTTTTCCAGGTTTTCCTCAGCTCTTATCAATGGAAAATGCTGGGCAGGTATCCTAAATTTAAGCCTGGAATGTTTCTTTCACAAATAACAAAAGATCCTAACTTTTTATTTCAGGTCACATATTACCAGCGTCTGCCACTTGTGATGCCTTGTCAGTGAAAATGGGCATTAAAATACTATTAAAAAAACAAAACAAAAAAAACCTATATAAAATAGTTAAACTGCAGATTTTAATGTCAATATGTACAATAAACCCACAATTAAGTTAAGTCACTCAAGACTAATTTAAATCAACGACTATGGGTTCTTATTCGCACTATCTTCCTTTTCCTAATTTCAGCCATGCATATTCTATACCTTTCTACGCAAAGAGGAATGCAACACTGCTCAATGGGAATAACAAAGCTGCTAAAAAGCTAGACAGCAAATAGATAACAGAATAGTGTTAAAAGCAAACACTACTTCACAATGGACTCACTACTCAAAACTATTTATCATATGGGATGCTTTTCATATTACCTGCAACTAACACATTCAACAGAGACACATTTTGCACGATATTCACATGGGATACAACACACGCTTACTTTTTGCTGCAGAAAAACTGGAGTTTCTATTGCTAAACATTTTGCCTAAATTGTGGTAACACTTGGAAGGAAAACAATACTTTTTGAATATTGTACTTACGAAGCTGTTGACAATGGAGTGGCAATATAACCTCAACTTAAGTATTCTTTTTACACTATACTCCATTCACTTACACAAAAGTAAGACGCGTTTCGGGAGAATCTCTCCCATCTTCAGTTGATCACTGAACCGCCGTTACTCGAAACTATGGCCAGTTGATCACTGAACAGCCGTTACTCGAAACTATGGCTGGACAAAGAGATTCTCCCGAAACGCGTCTTACTTTTGTGTAAGTGAATGGAGTATAGTGTAAAAAGAATACTTAAGTTGAAGTGATAATACTTTTGGAGTGCATCTATTTATAAGAACCTAATCTATTTTTACTTACCACAAACTTGATATATATTAAAATGTAAACAGACTTTAATTCTGTTCCTAAGTGCTACAACAGAACCATATAACCTACAAAATGCTGAATAAAAATACTGCAATTCTTTCTCTGTTCTTTTCACAATAAGTTAAGCCTATGATGATACACTAAAATACCTGAAGGTTCCAATCAAACCCGCCCACATTGACACCACCAGAGTCTCTCCAATGATATTCCAAAGTTGTGTCATCAATTACATCTATGACCGGACAAACGACGGTGGTAGGATCATGTGCAATGCGATCAAGCAAAGGTTCAAGCCACCCTGCAAGACAAACCCCACATAATATTCACACAAACACAAAACAAATGATTTAAGCATGCATCCAATGCTGTTTTCATGCTTTTCTAGAATGTACATGTTGTTTCATAAAATGAAACTTTATAGATTCTATATTAATCGATATTTCAATGGAAATGACTCTGTGCTACTGTGCAAATGATACAAAATGATGGCGCAGGACAGCCAATAAAGACGATTTAGCAGTATATTTTACAGTAATATTATAAAGGTTTCAGAATCAATGATACTGAATTAACACTAAATAAGACACTAACAATATAAAATATTACTGAAGAAAACACAATAGTAAGTTAAAGATTTTGAAAGTATATAATAATTTTTTTTTTAAATTGACTTTATATAGTAATTGTTTGAAAAATGTTGGCCTAGGCCATAGCACCTTAAAACTTGGAGAAACTAGCACATGCAAACTGCAGTGAGAGATCTGAAAGAAACTTCATATAGGCCACCTCAATAACACGATCCTTTTAGTGACAGAAGAAAATTCTTCAGACAAAAGTTGCTTTGTTTGGAGGGGAAAATAATTATGTATTGTTAGTTTTTTCATATGTTTTTTTTTTTGAGTAGTGTTTAACGCCCGTTTTTACTACTGAGGCACCACAGGCGGTGGACACTGATGATACATGAAATGAAATGATAAATTGGGAAAGGATATTTTTTTTAAGGAAGGAAGCGTTCCAGGCCTAAGTTTAGGTACCTCCCCGGCATTTGCCAGTTATGAAGACTGAGGAAAACCTGGAAAAAACCCCAGTCAGGGAGGACGGTCCTGGCGGGATTCGAACCGCAGACCTCCCGCTCACGAGTCCGTGCCTTAACGACCTCGGCCACCCGTGGCGGTTTTTTCATATGTGAAGGTGATGGAGAGATATGAAAATCAACTTCACTATTTTAAATGGGTTGATATATTTTAATATTTACCATCTAATAGTGCATATGAAGGCGCGTTAAGCACACATGTCAATACTTTGTCAAGAAACAGATGGAATATAATGGTACCGAATACACCATGAAACATGTTCAATATCTTTATCTTGAGCTTACATGTCGTAAAGCAATTGTGTGTGAACAATACTTCACACCGAATTTACCCTCGTCAGAGTAAGCAAAGATAGATCGCAAAGTTGTGGCAAGATGATATTATCTTTCAGAACACAATCACACTGCTACTGTAAGTTGGTAAAATTTTGCATAAATGAAAACTGTACCAACTTTCTTGAGTTTAATATAACGTACTGTGACATTTAAATACGAGAACTGGAAAGAAAATAGTGGCAACACTATTGCCACGCTGTTAATGAGCATGTGAGAGCTTCATTGTTTTCAGCATGTCTAGGAGAATGGGTAACTGTTCAACAGACTCAACGTCCTAGTGCACTATCTGTAGACGAACAAATACAAAGTTGTCGAGTAATGGTGTAAATGGATCACTCTAAAGTGATGTTTTCTAAAACGAGCAGTGTGCCTGGATTAAAATAGAGGTGGCACAAGTTAGAAACATAAGGGAATGGAATGCAGTTCTGCCAGAAGTCTGTGAAAATGAAACTTTGTCATAGCAAATGGTGGTACGTAGGGTATCAGTCTTTCAACAAGGACGCAATGAGTGGAATATTCCCCACGCCTTGTCCTTGAAGCGCATTACTTTGATCTGATTCAAACACTGCTGGAGGTGAGTGGTTGATAGACAGTGGAAAGAGTTAGCCCCAGAAGTCAGAACAAGCCACACCCCTGTGTTGCAGTAGGGTGCTCCTTCTCAAACGTCAACAAAGACAACTTAGCTACGGATGTCCAGTGTCTTCCAGTAGGTGACAGCGGGTGATAAATGTAGTAGGGGATTGCATTTGAAGAAACGTAAAACGTAGAATAAAAGGTTTACTACTTATGGATATGTTATCATTACTTTCTTTACAACCATCGTAACTTTAGGAAGAAGTCATTTGATTACTACTACAGCATGTCACACACCGAACATAGATGCACAGGAAACACACTGTTAACATTCAATTTATAGTGTATTGTGCTGGTTGCAGATGCAAGGCTAAGCAACCAAGTAATTAACCAGTTCCTCGAAGTAAAACATTTCTCTTAGTCACTGACCTTCAGTTATTTTGAATGACCCCCAAAATACAGTCTATTATGTTTCTTCAAATGCAATAATAAAAGGTAAATAATAACATATCAATGCATTTAAATTAACAAAGTTGACCCTCATACGTCTTCGACACCTCCCCTATGAATGAACTAACAATGTCACATTATTCCCCCCTACAAGCTAAGACTGGTTTGTCAAGAAGAATTTTCTTTACCACTAAAATGGCCGCGTTGTTCAGGTGGCCTTTTTAAGGGCCTCATTCAAATTACAGGCGGCATGAAAGTAATTTCTTCTATTTTTTCAAGAACTTTAATAGCTAATCTTATGATCTTTACTTTAAATATTCTTGCATCTTTCATGAACATACTATCAACTTTCCATATAGTCACCATCACGTTTCAACACTTTCTATGCCTTTGTGCCACCTTTCTGAATTCCCTGCTGCAGTTCCAGAGATCAGAGTGAACACTTGAGCAAAATGGGTCCACGGAATGTAGCCTTCAAGGGGCCTTAGAGAGTATATCTGAATGTGCTAGATTCAGACTATAGGCAGGATGGGGAAGAACAACTCAACCTGTCCTGCAATTGTTCCCTTGTTGGCTTCTGTCACTGCATTTGCTGGTTGGCCCCTTTGAGATCTGTCAAAAATGTTAGTTTTTTCAGGCGGGAAGTGTTTTGGCCATCTTCTGACCCATATTCATTGGACTAATTTCTTCCTCTGTGAAAAATTCTATTGTTCATATGGATATCTATTACTTTGCCATTTTGAAATGCTATTTGGCTTATAGCATTGTCGCTTGGTACGGCGAAGTTGGAAATATCCGGTGGAGTGCCAGGTTAGCAAGGAAAAAAGTAGGAGGCATTACTTTCGTACCGCTGTAATAATTAAAACCTCTATACTTTCCCCTTCCTTTATATCAACACATTTGAGCGGTTTACCTGCTCTGGGCCATAGGTTTTCATGATACTTTTCAAACTAACGGAAGTAATTCACTGATATTTCACATAGATGTACTTAGATGTATGACAAGCATAATCTCATAGCAACGTCATGGTTTATCGAGGGCTGTTCGATAAGTCAATGCAAAAATAAGGAAGACATAACATGTATGCAAAATACGTATTCACCAATACCTATTCATTTAATAATGGCTATTTTTTCCTGCTAGCCACTACTTCATGTTGAAGGAACAGGAAGTGGTACGAGGGACTCCAATCCGGAAGACGGGGATGAGGAAGGACTTCATACTTTAACTTCAATAATGAGTTATTACCACAGATTTGTGTACTGGCAGCTATCATGACCGAACAAGACCTTTTTCTTCTCCAAATGAGGACGACTCATCTTGATCGTTTCGTTTAATTGTTCCAGTAGCATAGGGTAATATTCCCCGCTTATTGTTTCGCCATTTTCAAAAAAGCACATTAAAATTACGCAGTGGCAATTCAAAACACTAACGTCACCATCTTTCCTGCTGAGGGAATTGTTTTTCACTTACTCGGAGCGCTTTCTCCGGTTGTAACCCATTGTTTCATTTGCTGCTTTGTTTCCGGCGTGTAAAGGTGGATCCAATTTCCTTGACTGTCACATATCGACTCCGAAATTCACTTGGATCGCGTTTAACAGGTTCAAATTTGTGCGGAAGTGACAACTCGTTCTCCTTTCTGGTCAAATGTTAGCAAAACAATTTTTTTCATTTGAAAATGATTGGGCAAAATATTATGCACCTTTAGCCTCCGATCGCTCAGCATCATATTGTGGTTTTTTTCAATCATTTTGGGAGTTGTTATCTCAACAGGATATCCTGAACGGCCCGCAATGCTCTTCTGACCACAAAGTAATCTCGCCAAATCATTCTAAGTGGTAGATTGACCATAGTGTGTGTTCAGCTTAGTGGTTGCGGACGTTGCCCTTTCAAAAAGTAATGCTTTATTAATACACGTTTCTCCATTTTGAACGCATGTTGCAGGAAAACGGTTCTCAAACCATACTAAGCTTCGTGACTATTTATCACCATGTACAGCATCCCTCGACAGTCACAACGCTGCCAAGATAACGCTGGGACTTATCGAACAGCCCTCGTACACTTGCTCTCTCAGTATGCTCCATACAAAGAAATCTAGTGGGGTAAGTTCAAGAACCTGGTTGGCCAAATTCTTTTAGAAATGGCACAATTTCATTCATGCTGGTGAAGCATTTAGGACTATTCTAAACAGAAAGTAAGGAGTTCGTGTCTGATTCACAAACTCATGGAAAATATCCATATTGACAGCGGTTGTATGAAAGAAGGTAGGAAGTCAACAGAGAGCACACTACGCTCCAAATAGAATATTCTGGAACCACGCTCACCGGAGAACCACGCGGGGTGTAAAATAACAAACTGTAAACTGTTGGAACCACTGAGTGCAACAGAGTCTTCTATTTGCTAGGTTTGAATTCTTTTACGGAAGAAACCAGAATAAGCACGCCAATTTTGCTTTCTTTGAAACTTCCATCTCCATTCCCAGTCTTTGCGAGAACTTCTGCACAAAGACCTGTAGTCTGTTTTTCACAAATAAATTGTCTTTTTTTTTTTATTGATGAACTTTTCTAGGATGAACGAGCAATAAGCAGGCGTTTCATTGTTCACACCGCATTATATTGGTCCATGATTGTTGGTGATCCCATAACAACAGCACAGTCAGATGGGTCATACTTACTGTCGCGGACAACGAACAAGCAACTAGCATGCGCGATGCATGGACTATAGAGTAGGGCGTATATCCTTAACCATGCTTCTCACATACCTATCCGTGTCAAACATTTCTGAATTACAACCATCAGTTTGAAATGCATAAGCAAACATCAGGGGTCGAGGGAGATTGAAACATTCTGTATCACATCATTTAAATAGTTACAAAACCAAGTTTTAATAATGAAATATGAGCTCAGGAATTCAACAGCACATCACATGGAATTATTGAATTTTGTGCCAAAAATTTTACTGTATATCATCTTCTTTGGAAGAAGACAACAAAAATATACATTAAAGTTTGTGCAGAGATATAAATTTACAGAGTTAAGTCACCAAAAAAAAAAAAAAAGCATGTCCTCCAATTTTTAAAACAAGATTAATTTCATAAAGAATATATTATAATTACTGATATAAAAACAACCACGCAAATAAGAAACGGACAAAAGAAGGTAGCTAAGGGAGGAATGCAAACTGTGACTCTCATTTTTTGTTTTCTCTACTTTGCTCATGCACTGGTACACACTAAAGGAGGAGTTCTAATGAGCTTTGAAGCAAAACACAACAAAAGAGATAGGTATCCTTTTTATATGTTAATGAGCCTGGAGTCTAAAGCTTTGACCAAATCCCGACAAAGAGATGACATTACACGAGTAAAATGTTAATGATACCAGCATTCACACTTCATATGTTTACGAGGGCTACCTTTTAAGTTGTTACAAAAACTAGAAAAGAAAAAAATTGGAACAACTGTTTTATTGCTCTTTAAAATATTCGCCGTTAAGATTTATACATATATAAATTCTCGAAACATTTTGTTTCACTCTGAAGTTGGATGTCAAAAACGTGGTTTTAAAGCCTTCAACAGTTTTTTGAGGTGATGAAAATCGCTGTTTAAGCATTTTTTGTTTGACATTAGGGAACAAAAAGAAGTAGTTACGCGACAAATCAGATGAATACACTAATTCTGTGTTTTTCTCTTTTAAATAACCAATTGCTGTATAAGAGCAGGCACTGTCATGATGAAGAATGATATGGCGTTTTCGGTTGTTTTTACTAATTTCGTCGATGACTTCTGGCAAACAAATTATTGTATACCATTCAGCATTAACTGTTGTTTGGTGCTCTAAAGGAATGGTTGAGACATGTCCAGTACAGCCGAAGAAACAAACTTTCTTGGAAGTGCTTCGTGAACTAACATATTTTGTGGGATTCGGTTTATCTTGGAACACACAAACAGAGCATTGTTAATTAGTTTCCGGTTCATATGAATATATCCAAGTTTCGTAACCTGCTACGATGTTGTATTCGGATTGTGCAATTCCTTGGTGGAATTTTTTGAACTTTTCATCACACCAATTAACACGAGTTTTTTTTTTTTTTTTTAAACTTCGGCCAAATTAAGCAGAATGTATTGGGAACAGATATTTTTTACAGTTAAATGCTCATGCATAATCGAATGTACTGCAGTCTTCGATATCTCACTGTATGTCACATGCCGATCTTCAATAATGTTGTGTCGATGTTTTTTGGAATGACAATCGATTTGGTCCACCTTCACGAAATTCATCACTGACGGATGCACGATCATGACGAAATTCTGCAAACTAATTGTAAACATTCTTTTCTGATGGTGCTTCATTACCAAAAGTTAAACGAAGCGATTCTAAGCATTGCTGTTGAGTTAGGTCTTCATTAAAATAGTACAAAACCATGCAAGAAAAACTTTCACGAGAAATTTCCATTTTTTCGCAAACTTGCTTTGTTTAAACGCTCACTATAAACAAAATACTTGGTCAATTTCTAAGCTGCAATTGTTTTCACAATAAAATGTCAATTGTTGCGAAAATAGTAATGACATATCTCAATAGCACCACTTAGTATTCATTTGTAAAAACTTAAAAAGTAACTCTCGTATTTCAAAACAGCATCATGTGCACTCAATGCTATAAATAAGGTAAATAATAATATTGTGTAAATGATAGTTTGTGTTTTGAAAGCATTCGTAAGGAAATATCTGCTAAACAGGTGTACTTATACACAAAACCATGCCTTGTCTCTTAATTAATTGCATAAATGAAAGAAATGTTTTCCTTAAAAATCGGTTGTTTAACTTGCTTTGGGCCTCAGATTTTCCTCTATAGCTTTTAAACTAATTTCTATAATTCAGCGACATTTAGCACGAACATACCTTTGTGTATGAGAAGAATGGTCACTTAAATACATTCTGGAATTCCGCTTGCCCATGAATGCCGAACACGTGTTTGCTGTCTTCGCCAATCGTCAATGTACAGTACGTACATTGCAGTATTACCCAATATACATAATTGACCGTATATTTTTCCCTGCAAGATGGATTGCATAATATGCGTGGAATTCTTCCATGTGTTTTTAAAACAAATGGACGACAACGAACACCGTACTGACTATTTTTAGCAGCATAATCCCCCTGACATACTTCCAATTTCAGGCATGTGTATTTTATAAAGAATTTTATCCACCATGTTCGCCTGGTCTTAACCTACCAAACTTACTGAAGGGGAAAGTATATCGGAATAAGCCGCAGACTCTTGTGAAACTGCAAGAAAATATTCGACAGAAAATTTTAGCTGTGACCCTCTGATGCTAATGGCTACAACCTTCAACACTTGATTTAAAATCATTACTTCTCATACACCAACATACATCTGTGCCAAACTTCAGTGAATTACGCCCATTAGTTTTAAAGTAGAAAAGGAAAAATAGGGGTCGAGGGCGAGTGAAACACTTGGTACTTAGTATGTTATTCACTTTACTAATTACACATTCGCATGCACCTGTACTTTCCTCTTCTTTTTCTTAATTCTTTAGCGTTTTCTCTTTCATTCATTTAGTAAAATAATAATATGTATGGGGACGACTCATGAAGATACTTCTGTTTTCACGTAATGTGCGCAGCAATCGCCATAGCAACATTACACAGCTCTTGATTCAACAAGCTTCGAGCAATGGTAGAGTGAAGGTCAACAATTATTACTCGCTGGGCTGTACCTTTTCAAAACATGCGCTGCAGTTGAGAACCCCACCAGTATGAGACTCATCAGGAACAAATTTACCCATTTGCCTACTCGGAAATCTTCAGTAATAACTTTGAAAGCACTACAGACTTGAGGAAAGCAGAAAGCTCCGAAATGGTGAATCGGGTGTTTTTCTTTAACCTTTTCGTGAACCATCCGAATCAGGTTTTTCATTCACGGTAGTCGGCCAGCCAGTTCTCTCCTAATCGTTGACATTGACTCGCGCAGCTTTCTGTCTTATACCACCATCAATAATGACGTTTGGTCCGCAAACTTTACAAAATTGAGATGGATTTATACCACTTTGCATTTTTTTGTCATAAGAAATCGTATCACAGAGCGCATCTCATATGCAGCAGAGTTCTCGATTACAGTACACATTTTGAACAGTGTAGCTCAGCAAATAATAATCACGTGATCTTTACTCCATCACTGCTCGAAGCGCACTGAGTCAATCTACATTGCTGTGTACACTTGGCGTTGTTGTTGCGATTAATGCGCCAGCTATATGGAAACGGAAGTAGCTTTATGAATAATCCTAGTAAATTAGAAACGCTTAAAAAGAACCAGAATAAGAGGTAAGTACAAACATATATGAAACACAGAGGAATGAAAAAATATAACCCCCCCCCAAAAAAAATACAATTTACTCTAGCAGAGAAACACAGAAAAGCAATCAGACTATAGGCAAACATAAAGATAACCTTGTCATTTTCTTCCAAACCAATCAGTTTTAAATAGAAAGCAACGTGGATTGCAAGTTTATCTGTTAAATCCTTTAATAACAGTAAAAACTTTAGTTCAACTATAAAATATTATTTCACATTATTAACAAAGGAAGAGAAATGACCCAGCAAATTAAAAATATAAATGATTCCAAGCATAAATAATAGATACAAAATAATTTACCTGTAGTGCACTCGCAGTGGGAATCGAGGTATGTGAGAACTGGGGCAGTAGCATGTCGTGCTCCAAGTAACCGTGCTCTGATTAGTCCCTCTCGCTTAGCAGCACGTACAATTTTTACCTTGGGATGCATAGCCATGTACTCCTCTAGCTGTCGTTTTGTGTGAGCTGAAAACAAATACCATCCATTGTTAAAACCGCGAATAGATTGTTCTTGTATAAATATCCCTGCCAAAAGCATGTAGCTCATTTCCAAGTTCTTGGTTATTCAAATGGATAATGCCTTAGAACAGATTTTTATCATATTTTAAAATAATTATCCATTATAGTTGTATTGTTCCTTTTTCTATTTCTTAATATTACTACAAAAACGTTTAACTGAGTTTATGTTGCATTTTTACTTCTAAAAGCCTCAGTTACATAAAATTCAAAATAATGTTCCACACGCTTCTATTTTCTTCAGAATGCCATAAGAGGACTTACTTCATACTTCCTGAATTCATTATGGAAAATGCACTTTTTGTAATTTCACCTACGGTTACATTTTGTACAATTTTCATTAATATAGAAGCACTTATAATAAACGCAATTTTTAATTGAGCACCTCTGTCGGTTTATTACGTTGCCCGACCTGAAATTTAACGGACTGTCATTTGTTTGCATTGCGATTAACGATTGTGTATTGTTATAAGCTAAAATGGAGCGTTACACGAAGGATCAATGCATCTAGATTCTGGAAGTATATTTTAAATACGGTAATGTTATGTAGAGATCGTTCGAAGACTTCATGTAATTTCCGGTAGGCGAATTACGCCTAACGTGTTAACGGACAAACTGGTAAAGAAATTTGAAGATAAAGGATCGACAGAGAACATCAAATCACTTGGACGTCCTAGTCGATCGGTAGAGAATGTTGCCCTGTCAGACAGAGCGTTGCAACGAGCCCAATGAAACCGATTAGCCGCCGTTCTCAACAATTAACCATTCCGATCAACAGCGAATTTTAATCTTGTGTTTATGTGAACGAACCATCCCTCTACTCAAGGCAGAAATCAGACGTGTCACGAGTGTAATTCAGCCGGCACTTTGCTCTCAAATCGTTGAAATTTTTGCCAACAGAGGGGAAGGAGTGCCAAAGAAGCCATGGAGGACATTTACCTCATGTTTTGTTTCATCTTAATGACAGTGTTTGTGCTTCACACTGACTTACTAATATTAACACTTTTCAAATAAATGACGTATTTTATTAGTAAATCAAAAATTGCATTCATTATGGGACATCTTATAGTTCTGTTATGAAGAGGTGGAAATGTTTAATTCCTATGGGATGTGATGAATTGAAACCCGACAGAACCTATTTATTAATGTAAACTAATACAATAAATTACAAAGTAAATATAACCAAAAGCATTAATGTTTAAGGAATAAGATTGAGGTACTGTCTTAGGAGAACAAGTCAACCTGGCCATTCAGACACGCATTGCTTCACTAAGCGTTGGATGCCGTGTTCACACCGTAGCCTTGAGTTCATCATCGTTGTGGAAGCGTTTGCCTTCAGAAATTTCTTGAGAAGTGCGAACAAATGAAAGTCGCAAGGCCCCATGTACACCATTATCTATTCGTGGCAATGTCCGAAACATGCGTTCCTTGTCCTTTATCATTGTCTCCTATACATTCATGCGATGACGTATTTCACTTTAGCTGACAGTCCTGTTCTATCAAAACATAGAATTACAGCAGGAATTGCCGCCATATTCACTCAGCGCCGTACAGATAAACGGCGGAAGACAACTATAGCTCTTAACTGGGTATGATGATCTATATAGCTGCCTCTTTTTCCACCCTCTACCACTACTTATTGTTATGCGCAATTGAGCGAGAAATGGAAGACCGGATGGGTTTAAATTGATCACACCTCGTATATTTTATACATATATTATGTAAATTTATGTTAAAAACAGAATATCAACAACAGTAATAAAGCAATCAACGTGGCGCACTTTCATTTAGAACAGCTGCAATTGCTTCTTACCTGAGGTACTTTATGGCCTTTCCTTTGGCCCAGATGGAGCTAATTCATAAATATAAAACATTTCAAATACATGGTAAATAACAACCCCCAAGCCGTTTTATTGTAAACGAATGAATAATGTTTAACGCCCGTTTTTGATACAGAGGCAGCACAGGCGATAGACACAGATGATACATGAAATGAAATTATATATTGGGAAAGGATTTATTTTTAAGGACGGAATCGTTCCAGGCCTAAGTTAAGGGTTCCTTCCCGGCATTTGCCATTTATGAGGACTGAGAAAAACCTGGAAAAAACCTCAGTCAGGGAGGACGGTCCTGGGTGAATTCGAACTCCAGACCTCCCGCTCACGAGTCCATGACTTAACGACCTCGGCCACCCGTGGCGGTCCGTTTTATTGTAGGTTTAGTGAAATTTGACATGGATATCTTTGGCAGAGTACTGTATGTGGGCGTGAGGTTCGGCGATCGTGTAGGCCATGCCTACCAACCACCTCCCCGGAAACTGAATGTGGCCTAGAGTGCAAGAGCACCATCTTGTTGAGAGAAGACACTTTTATTTCCAATTTGTGGCATTGCACAATACATTCCAACATATCAAGATAGTTGCGTTACGTCACAGTTGATTCTACAAATTTAAACGGCCTTATCACTTACTACAAGGGTAGGTCCTTAAGTTTCCGGCCTAACGATTTTCTAGGTATGATAAAAGACAAAAACTATATTTCACACTTCAATGTAGTTACGCTTTATTGCAATACACTTCTTAAATCTTTGAATTAACATTTTAATCCCTCACCCTCACCCAAAATAATCAAAAGTCTTGTCTGCAAAATGGGCATAAATAGCATCCATCACTTCTCCGTCACACTTAAATTTCCTTTCTAGAAGGTCCTTCTTGAGTTTTGAGAAGAGGAAATAGTCACTGGGAGCTAGATCTGAACTGTAGGGGGAATGGTCCATCTCCTTGAAGCCACATTTCTTCACAGCTTCCTTTACAACAAGAGCTGTGTGCACAGGCGCGTTGTCGTGAAGAAGGGCCACACTACCACTGAGATTTCTTCGCCTTTTCTCTTTGATGGAAGCACGTTGTCTGTGCAGTAGGCCAGCATAGTACTCCCCATTTACTGTGGTGTTCTTCTCCTTGAAGTCAATGAAGAGCATTCCTTCACAGTTCCAAAAGAGTGTGGCCATGATTTTCTTGGTTGACTGAGTGACCTTGGCCTTTAGAGGCGGTGCTTCGCTAGGTTTACACCACTCCATTGGTTCTCTTTTGGACAAGGGATCATAGTAGAGGACCATAGTTTCATCTCTGTAACAATGGTTTGCAGAACTGCTCTCGTTGCCACGAAAAGCTGCAAAAATGCCTGACAACAGATTACTCGTTGCTGCTTTTGGACTGAGGAAAGAAGTCTAGACACTAACCTTATTCATGTTTAAATGTTCATAAATAGTTCGAGGAACTGTTGGTTTAGAAAGATCCAACGTTGCCGCTGTTTCTGTAACTTTGATCTCCGGTCTTCCATAATTTCTCCTTCAACATGAGCGATGTTTTAGAAGTGAGCACTCTAAGGGCCGACCTGCACGCTCTTCGTCCTCAATGCTTTCTCGACCCATTCGAAAAAGTTTAGCCCATTCTTTTACGGCAGAATATGGAGGGATGCTTCCCCATATACATCTTCCAATAGCTGTTTAATTTCATTTGGAATAAGTCCTTCTTTTGTGATGAACTTCATAAGAGCTCGAAACTCTATTTTGAACATGTCACATCTTCTACACAGCCTTCTATATGCAACTTTATCCGAACAATTGAACACAGCGGAACGGAAGTTACAGCTGCAATTCTTTACTTAACAGATAAGACATGACTCCAGAGAAGGCGTTTGTGAAGGCGACGACCCTTATCGCCGAGACCGGAAACTAATGAGCTTACCTTCGTAACGTTATGTTGATGAACATGTTTATATATATGAAACGCGACTCATTCAGAACACAATCTTATGTAAACATTGGAATCACTGCCAATCTCTACTGCAAAACACAAGCTTTTGGGTTGTCTTCAAAACTTATTGAGGTGTGTACATACAGGATTTCTTAAGACTCCTCAGCTAGTTCTCCCGTACAGCTTAACAGCGTCGTCACTACCCGATGGATTTTGCATCCAACAAGTTGCTGAATCATTGACGAATGCTCTTTTCACATGGTGTCTCTTTATTGAACAATCCTCACCGATTTAAATTTCCCAAGGCACAACATTCCTCTGCACCGTCTACATTCTAAGTGGTATGATTACGTCAGCATCACGTGGCTACCTGCATGCAAATCACAACTCTTCTCCACGCTTCTCAAACTACTTAAAATGCGTTTAATGCAAAGTATCATGACTTTATTTTGTTTGTTCGGACACGCTGTACTATCTTAAATCAATGATTTGGTACAAGAAAGTCCGTAACGGAGATGAATAAGTGAACTAAAACAAGTTTATTAATGGGATAAGACAACAAAACTGAAAGTTATTTTTAATAGTATTTAACACCCATTTTACTATTGAGACATCACATGCGGTGGATACTGATGATGCATGAGATGAAATGATAAAACTAGAGAAGGATTTTTTTTGTAAGGGAAGGGAACATTCCAGGCCCAAGTTTAGGGTACCTCCGTGGCATTTGCCATTTATAAAGACTGAGGGAAACCTGAAAGAAAAAAAAATTGTCAGGGAGGACGATCCTGGTGGGAATCGAACCCCAAACCTCCAGCTCCCAACTCAGCGCCTTAACGACCTCGGCCATTTGTGGCGGTAAACTGAAATT
This sequence comes from Metallyticus violacea, assembly GCA_030762175.1. Lineage (NCBI taxonomy): Eukaryota > Metazoa > Arthropoda > Insecta > Mantodea > Metallyticidae > Metallyticus > Metallyticus violacea. Next base: position 88,122,976 of record CM060836.1, on the reverse strand, counting down.
TGAAAAAAAAAAACCTGCTTAATACAGGGCGATTAATACGTTTCAATGCATTTTTGAGAAAACGGCTGATTATGTATTTCTTTTATAATTGATCTGAAAGACGTTATCCACTGAAAAAAAGAATGGCTGTGGTGTGTACGCGTTTGAGGGGATTTACCTACCAAGAGATTAAAGCGCACTTTGCTTTGAACGAAAATACATAAACCAACTCCCACCAGGGTAAATGTTAAGACTACTGGTTCAAAAATGCAAAGCTATGGGTAGTGTGCCATCTGAAACTGTACAACAGATAGAAGATGCAATTAGCAGAAGTCCAAAAGCATCAACCAGGAGACTAAGTCAGAAGTTGAGTGTACCACAACCGACAATGTGGAAAATTCTCCACTACAAATTGAAAACACGGTCACACCACCTCCAAATGCGACACAAGATGAAAAGAGAGAACCACGCTGGTCGCGAAGCAATGTGCTCACCTGTTGCTAGCAGTCCAAGAGGTCGTTTTTCTGAAAAATGTGCTCCTTAGCGATGAAGTCACCTTCCACACATATGACAGACACAACTGCAGAGTGTGGGCAGATGAACAGCCAAGTGAGTTCCTTGAATGGGAACGAAACACCTTAAAAGTCAATGTGTGGTTAGGGATCACAAAGTCTATGGTGATTGAATCGTTCTTCTTCGCAGAACTCACAGTGAAGGCATTTCGTATCTCGAAATGGGCAACTCTTCCTTCAACGACAACTTCAGCAAAATTGCATATTGGTTTTCTAACAGGATGGAGTACCTTCTCATTTCGTGAGTACCTGGAAACCACATTTCCAGTAGGGCTCCATACCGTATTTGGGCTGCACGTTCTCCTGATTTCACACCTCTTGGCTTTTTGCACGGATATATGTTAAGTCACAAGTGTAAAAAGTCAAAATCAAATCCATTGGTCATTTAAAGAAGCGTATCAGGCATGCGGTGCTCAATACTATAAAAAGTGTTTCGTGAAGCGGTGCCAGTTGGCAGTTATGTGTGGAAGGGCTTGGTGGTCATGTGGAATAAACTTAAGTGGACTAGATGTTATTTGTGTTAGGGTTTACATTAGCTGCCTTGCTTCGAATCTAATATTCGTTTTTTCGTAACGATGAACCGAGACGCTCACTCACTGTACGCTGTACTGTGTATTTATGATTCAGATGCAAGATTCTAAATTTTTGTAACTTTTTATATCTAATAAATTAGTAATTATTTGATTAAAATAATGTTTGAAGAGAAATGCATATTTAATATTAAGTTAACATTAAAAGCTATAGGGACATATCGCAAGTGCAATTATAACTGAAGCTCAGCATTGCCCTAAATGCCTATTTTATTTCTGTGCCGACAAGCGTATCAAAATTCTTTTATGGGTCTTCAAAACAGTATAATGAAAGTTTTATATAAATACTTAACACCTACGTTGCTCATAATTATGCTAGCAACAAGGGCGTCGGCAAGGGGGGGGGGGGCATAGAAGGTTTTTAAAATTAATACTTTTCCATTTAATAGCAAAACACTGATATTTTGAATATAAAACATTTAAGGTGAACATAACTCATTAATCTATATATATATTGTTTTATCGATTTTAAAAATTAGGTTTTTAATTGATTTTTAAACCTGGTAAATTTTAATCATCATATGCTTTCCAAAATATGTTGCCTCTCCCTGAAAAATATTCCGCGGACACCCTTGGCCTGCGACCCATTCTTCATTGCGACCCAATTTATTCATTTATCTCTAAAACAAAATCCTACTACTGTATACACTTATTTATGCTGCTGGGTTTCGTCTGTAACTTCCTCCATCGCCAACAATGATGGTACTCAGTGCAGACTGACAATGCAAATAACCAAGCGAAACAAGCAGGAAAGCTAAGGACGGCAGCAGTTTAGGCTTTTCACAACATATTATTGTGCAACTGCAGAAATCCAAGCTGTTCGGAAAAAGCAGGTGATTCACCCAGCGACTCTATGAATGGTAACGGAGTTGTATCTGGTGTGTGAATAACATCGCTTTCCCGCTCCTATAGAGCAAAGTTTTGCTTCACCTCACTCGGATACTTGAATGCTGTTCATTGACTTTCTTTGTAAAAAGTGAAATGATGTAAGAAAAAGTCTTCAAACTGCGTTTTACATAAGCAAAAGATCTGCCGTGATGGGAAGGTTGTCAGTGTTACTGCAAATATTCAAAGTACAAAATAAAGTTTTATGTGCTCAGTGTTTTTATAGGAATAAAATATATTAATTTTTTTGAATAGATATTTATTTTTCTATTTGACTTCTGACTCGAGAAAATGTTTGCTTTTATTATACATGGCAGTTTTTACTTTAAAGAGTGACATTTGTTATTTAACTGGTTGTTTAGAAAACCGTTCTCTGTAAAACTGTAATAATTAGCAATTAAAGTATATTAATTATTCTTGCTGAGAAATACGAATAGAAAAAATTTAACTGAAGGCCCATACCATGTTGTCTTTTGCATAAATGGTTACATTTGCAAGCGTTTTTAAATGCCCGATTTCTACTTTTAGTGCCTGTCTTACGGGCTTATTTTGTAGTTTTAATGCTTATATTTTATATTTTTTGTGCTTTTTTGTCTGTCAATTTTTAGAATTTTCATTGACTGAATGTACGGTCTCTAGTTATAACCAATGAAAAATTTATTAATTTGAACAATAAAGAACCGTAAGACAACATAGCATGTTCTTGGAAAAGAAATTATAGGGTCTCCTATGATGAATGCAATTTTTGTTTTAATAATAAAATACATTACTTATTTGAAAAGAGTTAACATTATTAAGTCAATATGAAGCACAAACATCAGGCAAACATCCTCCATGACTTCATTGGTACACCTTCATTCTGTTGGCTAAATTTTTAACGACTTTAGAGCGAAGTTCCGCCTGAATTTCACCCATGACACGTCTAATTTCTGTCTTGAGTTGAGGGATGGTTCGTGGATTGTGCACATAAACACAGGATTTTACATACCCCACCAAAAATAGTCACATGCCGTAAATTACACGATCTCGGAGGCCAATTTTGATCACCATTGCGAGAGAGGTTCAAATGGTCTGTTGGCTTCAGCTCTTATGTTGTTCTATCTTAAAAGGATGCTTATGTACACCTTTTGTTAAAATTAGGTGCAAATTGTTTCTCTCGGAGTAGTTAATTGTTGAGAATGGCGACGAATCGACTTATTCGCAGCAACGCTCTATCTGACCAGGGCAATATTCTCTATCGATCGACGAGAACGTCCAGGTGATTTGATGTTCTCTGCCAATCGTGATCTTCAAATTTCCTTTCCATCTGCAGTGCACGGTGACACCATTTCGTCTACCAAAATTACACGAAATCTTATAACAGTCTTGTCTTTCAGAATCTGGACGCGATTATCCTTCGTGTTTCGCTCCATTTTACCTGATAACAATATAGGTTCAAATGACAATCGTTAATTGCAATATAAACAGATGACAGTCTCTTAAATTTCAGGTCCGACAACCTAACAACCAACAGAGGCGTTCGATTAAAAATTGCGTTCTTCATAGTACACTCTTATTATACTGTAGCACTGAAATTCTCCTTCTTCACTGGCAGTACAGCCCGTGTACCGCCAGGGTGGCCGAGGTCGTTAAGGCGCGGGAGGTCTGCGTTCGAATACCGCCAGGACCGTCCTCCCTAACTGTTTTTTTTTTTTTTTTCCAGGTTTTCCTCAGACCTCATTACTGGCAAATGCCGGGTAGGTACCCTAAACTTAGGCCTGGAACGTTTCCTTCCTTAAAAAAAATCCTTTTCCAATATATCATTTCATCTCATGTATCATCAGTATTCACCGTCTGTGGTGCCTCAGTAGTAAAAATGGGCGTTAAACACTATTAAAAAAAAAACCACAGCCCATGTAGGACGTGAGCCTCCTCTACTAATTTCAGCCATTGCTATCTTGCGCCTGGCATCTCCATCTCCTAATCCCATATGTCCTTACACCATCCTCCAAATCTTGGAGCCAACCCAATCTTGGTCTGCCTCTTTTCCGTGCATCTCCAGGTTGTCCACATAGTGCTCGTTTGGGCAATCTTGCTTCGTGCATGCGTTCCACGTGACCCAACCATTTCAGTCTACCGTTTTTAAATCCTTATATGATATTTGACTCCTTATACATTTCCAACTGAACCTGATTATCTGTTTCTAAACTAGCCATTTACAAGGAGTGGTTCGTATGTTTTACGCAGGGCTTTCCTTTCCCAGTTCGCCAGCTTTTCTTCATTGCTTTTAGTTAATACCACGTCTCACTAGCATATGGTACTACGGTTTTATTACGTTTTATGTAGATAAAATATGAAACACCAATGTTTTTGGCTTCGTATGTGCTATACTTTCATGGGGGTCAAACGAAAACAGCGCGAATCCCGACCATTACAAGCCGCGCTTTTGGTGGTGGAAGCCATACTGTAAAATCTGAAGTGATATTTGCTTTTTTGAAGAGTCAAGAATGTTTCAGAGTAAATATGTATTATGGTGTAACAAGCCATTTATTAATTAATCGTACATCATGCTGTAGTACACACATCAAGCATTATTGCCATATATTATTTGTTTGTTCTCATGCGCATTTCCACTTGTTTTGAGGTTAGAATTTCGAAGGTTGCAGCGTTACTTAAATAGAATACTAGTAATCGACCTCCAGGTATTACACACAATGCAGAAAACAATAAAATAAGTAAGAGAAATAAAGACCATAAAGCACTGCAAATATTCACAGTATCAATATACAAATATTTAAATTAATAAATGTCAGTAAGTGAGGCCATTCAATCAAAAACTGGGCCAAAAACAGCGATTCGCCCTGAAATAGAAGAACAATTATTTCAATGTGCCCTTGTTATGGGGCAACAAGAAGGAATTTTTAGGACATGACATTCCAGTTAGCAAAAAGAAATAATCTCACAACATTTTTAAGTGAGAGGACAGTAAAGTGAGGCTACGGCTTTTCACGAAAAGACACTGGATAGGATATCCTTCCGGTTATCAGCTCTTGTGTTAAACGTGAGTTGTGAACACATGCTGAAAGTGAATAAAGCCAAGAGTAGTTTTAGGTGTTTATTTATTTATTTATTTTGCTTGTTAGATTCACATGGAAAAAAATCGCTTCATCATTTTAATAAATAAACTAAACTTTCAACAGTATTCCATATTTTTCAAAACAATGGAAATGCAGTTTATTTAACAAATATGTATTTTATACATTTTCTTGTCCCGTAAACTCTTATTGCTCTTTCCAATAACATGGTTGAATATTATTGCAGAAAATGGAGCACCCTGTCTAAGACCATTACAAACTTCAAATTCTTTTGATAATTTCTTATCTATTTTAACTCGGTATATGGTTTCTCTCTAGTTACCGCCACGGATGACCGAAGTCATTAAGGCGCGTACTTGTGAGCGGGAGACCTGGGGTTCGAATCCCACCAGGACCGTCCTCCCTGACTGAGGTTTTTTCCAGGTTTTTATCAGTTCTCATAAATGGCGAATGTCGGGGAGGTACCTTAAACTTAGGCCTGGAACGATTCCTTCCTTAAAAATAATCCTTTCCTAATATATAATTTCATCTCGTGTATCATTAGTTTCCATCACCTGTGGTGCCTGTGTGGCAAAAACGGGCGTTAAACACCATTCATTCATTCTTTCCAAGTCGACTTTATTAACCTCGTTAATTTTTTTGGACATTCCGAGCCAGTGCGCTTCGTCTCTCTTAAATGTACCATAAACTTGTCTAAAGTCAATATAAATGTAATGTAAACATATATTATTATCATAAATTTTTTCTAACATTAATCTTTGATAGAAAGTATTATCAATATTTTATATACCAGACATAAACCCACTTTGGTACTATCCAATGTTTCTGTAAAACCATTTTATCAGTTTTTCATAAATTAAAATTGATAACATTTTGTAAGCTACTGCTAGCAATGCAATAACTTTACAGTGCCACAAATGATTTTCTGTCCTTTTTTATTTACTGAGCACAGACCATTCTCTACAGAAATATTATACGTCCAGATGATTTATTACTTTTTAAACTTATAGTTACCAGACTTTATCATTCTTGAGTGCGTGTATTTCTTTTTTTCCCTCCCTCAAAGAAATTTGACCAAATACTTTCTTCCTCCTCTAATTCTATTAAGAATTAGACTTAAGTACTGTGCCCAAATTCTAACATTTCTTTACGGGCTGCCCCAGAATGTTTCCTTCTTTATCTATTATTGTGTTCACCATGCTGATTTTATGTGTGTAATAACATTTTAATTACGTGTCAAAAATATGTCTTTAAGGTGTCTAAACATTTACTTGCTTTTACAGATCGTTGCATGCATAAAATTTTCGAGAATCACTAAAAGATTAAAGCTGTCAAAAGTCTTGTGTTGTTGTTGTTATTACTATTATTAATGTTGTTACAGATCGTATCACCAGCTATAAAATGGAGGAAAGCTACCAGTTTTCCAACAGGTATGAGAACAACACGAGAATAAGGAAACATCTACTGCAAGAAATTCTATGATTGTTTCCAGAGACTGCTGAAAAGACAAAGCAAGAATACGGTCTATTGGGGTGTAGTGCCCTGGAGGATTGTGATTCAGCGATAACAAGAAAACCCCATCCGCTTGATTTGAATGGGAAAGTGGGAAGCCGCCAAGGGACTTCACATCAAGTTCTCTAGTTAAGACTGCGCAGGCAGGAAGATACGGGATTGTCCCTGAGGACCAGTACGCAGGGCGAAGAGGTGGAAAACCCTTGAAGGGATTCCCCTTTAAGCTTCCAAACGCTACCTAGAGATTTCACTACAATCAGCTAAACGTATTAGAATTCACCACAAACATCGGAACATTCCTCTTGAAATAGGTGGCTCCGAGAAGTAATACAGAGTTTTAATAAGAACCTTTGGAGAGCTCTGAACGAGGTTCTTGTATGCATATCTTGCTCTCTAATATATATATAAACTCTGATGATGTCCATTAAGAAAAACGCCGAAGTTACCATGTTTTATTAAAACTCGGGAACGAAGCACCCATTAAGGCTGCAAGACTGAACCTACGTAATTAGTGTGTTGTCTCATATGTGCTATTTTTATTCACGAATTTAAATGTTTCCTATTTAAACTGTGCACTATTTGTGACGCACATAATACTTTTCTCAGCCTGTTTGCGCAGGGTAGTCGTAATTTTTCACATTGCGTTTAGGGAGAGATGAAGGAAATCTTTCATAAAGTTTTCGTTACTGTGAAGGATAGCCTCGTCTTCGACCCGTTGATTATGTCTGCTCTCCTCAAGATTTTGTAGAACTATAAGCTGAACTGAAAGACCGAGGTGAAGATGATATGATCTTAAAATATCGTACTTCGTCAATTTTAGTTATAATGTGATAATATGGAATTATGTAAATATTTTATTTTAATTTCCATTGTATGGCGCACAGGGTGATAAGACTGTTAAAGAAGCTTATGTCTCTTAAAACTCTGGAGGAAAACGGGGAAATAAAACAGTTGGCTAGACCTATTCCGGATGTAAACTTAACACAAAAAGCTGTGCGTGGAGAAAAGATATGGACCTACCAGGCTAGGTGCCTAAGTTTCCGGCCTCACTGATAAGGATTATTGCCTTCACAAAATCCTTATCTGGTGCCATACCTTATCTGTTAAGTAAATAATTACAGCTGTAACTTCCGCTCCGCTATGTTCAGTTGTTCAGATATAGTTACATAAAGAAGGATATATGCAGAAGATTGTGACATGCTCAAAATGGATTTTCGAGCCGTTATTAAGTTCTTCCCAAAAGAAGAACTTTCTCCAAATGAAATTAAACAGCAATTGGACTGTGTATATGGGGAAGCACCCCCCTCATATTCTACTGTAAAAGAATGGACCAACTTTTTCGAATTGGTTGAGAAAGCATTGAAGACGAAGAGCGTGCAAGTCGGTGCTCACTCCTGAAAACATCGCTCTTGTGGAAGCAGACAGAATAGAAGACTGGCGGCTCAAAGTTGCAGAAATAGCAGCAAGGTTGGGCCTTTCTAAAACAATAGTCCTTCGAATTATTCATGAACATTTACACATGAATAAGGTTAGTGCCTAGACTTCATTCCTCAGTTCAAAAGCAGCAACGGGTCATCTATTGTCAGGCATATTTGGAGCTCTGCCGTGGCAACGAGAGAGAAGTTCTGCAAACCATTGTTACAGTAGATGAACCTATGATCCCTTGTCCAAAAGAGAATCAATGGAATGGCGTAAACCTACCGAAGTACCGCCTCTAAGGGCCAAGGTCACTCAGTCAACCAAGAAGATCATGGCCACAATCTTTTGGGACTGTGAAGAAATACTCTTCATTGACTTCAAGGAAAGGAATGCCAAAGTAAATGGGGTGTACTATGCTGACCTACTGCACAGGCTGCCTGCTTCCATCAAAGAGAAAAGGCGAGGAAAACTGAGTGGGTGTCCGCCTTCTTCACGACAAAGTGCCTGTGTACACAGCTCTTGTTGCAATGGAAACTGTGAAGAAATGTGGCTTCAAGGAGATGGACCATTCCCCCTACAGTCCAGATCTAGCTCCCAGTGACTATTTCCTCTTCTCAAAATTCAAGAAGGATCTTCGAGGAAGGAAATTTAAATGTAACGAAGAAGTGATGGATGCTGTTTATGCCCATTTTGCAGACAAGACTTCTGACTATTATTGAAGGGGGGGGGCGAGGATTGAAATGTTAATTTTAAGACGTGAGAAGTGTATTGCAATAAAGGGTAACTGTATTGAAAAGTGAAATATAGTTTTTGCTTTTATCATACCTAGAAAATGGTTAGGCCGAAAACTTATGAACCTACCTTCGTACGTATGTCAGAATATTAATAGAAAAATGTGTGAAAACATTACCATTTATGTTTATGAAAATCGAAATGCTCTTTTCTGTTTTCAGTGCACATTTTTTTGGTAACATTGATGTATGTCTTAACACTAGTGGCCTAAACGATAGATGATTCTCTTTCCACATAAAGTATGTCATGAACTGACCTAATTTGAACGGTGTTTCATTTTTCTCGAGTAGTTTTCATTTCAGCGCACACTTGAGATGTTCAGCAGAATTTGAAGGTTTACGCAATGAGAGGCTGAAGCCGTTAGAATTCCATACTGTCTATTTTATCCCAAGTAATACACAAGGCCAACAAAACAGTTTCTGCAATAACTACTACTGCTCAACAAACATATTCACTATGTCACAAGCTTTTATAACGTCTGTTGTAGCATTCCATACGTTTCCTTTCCACATTTTGCGCTGACACATACGCTTTTAAAAGTAAGTTATTGACGATGCTTTAATTTACTCAACTCACAGCTACTAATGTTAATAAACGCACCAGTAACCACTGTATACAAATTGTTTTCGCTCACTGAGGGGAAGTGACGTTAAGGGGGCGAAAACATTCCAATATCCAAAAGGTTTTAAGAGTGTCAATGAAGCATCCAACAGCCTCTGGCGGTCCTGGTGGTGTAGTGGTAAGCATACCTGCCTCCTAAACCCAAGATCGCGGATTCAAATCCTGCCGGGATCGATGGATTTTTTCGGGCGTAAAAATCCTCAGTACGTCTTCCTTCGGAAGGGAAGTAAAGCCGTGGGTCCCGTGTCGTACATTTACGGCACGTAAAAGAACCTCAAGCTCGAAAGAAGAGACCTCTGAGCAAAATTTGTTGGCCGTTTCACGCTCTGAATTGAATGGGACGCTGATGACCTGAGATGTTAAAGATCGTCCATAAATAAAGCAATTAAAAAAACAAAACAGAATAGCCTGTACAAGGGTCTTTCTCCTTCCAAAAATTCAGGGCGATAGATTCGTCATAGCCTGGATGCAGGTAGTTCAAAACACTCATACAGCCCAAACTTTATTGGGTTATCATGGCAAAATAGCATAAACATACAGAAAAGAACTGCAACGGCCTTATATATGCGGCTTTACGTCTTGAAAGAAAGGAAAAAAAAAAAAAACTTTCGTTGGCTAACCGCTCTTTCTCTGTTTCTGTCGCGACAGATAAACCCTACTAAGGAATATTAATATATTATTTAACAGGTCATGGACCATAAAAAACCTACTGGAACAAAATTAATAAATCATCTAATAACTGCGACAAGCAAGGGACCCCAGAACATGTCCTTTTTGAGTGTGTTTATTATCTACAACACAGCAAGGATGAAAGGGGAATTTTAGGTGGCTTACAACTATCATTTATCATAAGAGATACATTTTTATACAAGCATTTAGTTAATCTGACAAAAAATTAGTAGAATTGCATGGAAAGAAAAGTTGGGACAGGAAGAGATACCAACAGCTACGGTACAAGCTAAAGATGAAATTAGAACATCAGTCAGACTACGAATAATAAATTAAGCAAATACAATACTAAGTCATGAGGAAGGAGAGAATGAAAGGAATAGTGAAGATAACGAGGGCAGGGAGTAAGGCGGAGAAGAAAAGAAGAACAAAAAGATGAAGAGGGAGGAAGAACAGAGGAACGAGAAGTAAAACAAGAAGTTAGTGATAATTCTATCAATGATTGCAAATCAGTAACTAACAGCATAACAATTAGAGAGAAAGAAAGTGAGGGAAGGAGAAGAGGAAAGAAGATTGAGTGTAGAGTAAACATAGAAGAAGGGAGTGATAATCGATCACAAATATATCATTAACACATCACTAACAACTGCTCAGCCATTCAGCTAACGAAGAAGAAACAAGATATGATTATTATAGTAAACAACATACTACAAAAGAAGGAGATGAATGAAGATGGAGGAGAGGTAAGCATCACGGGGAAGAAGGAGCCAGGGTAAGCGATACAAGAAGAAGAGAATGGTGGTAATTAAAAGGGGATATTAAAAGTGTTTAAGTGTTTGATGAGTGTGTAAGTCGAGTGATAAATACCAGATAAGTTATATAAACAATGAAAGCAGTGAACAACTAGCAAGTTGAAGAGTAGCGAGTAAGAATTATACATACAAATAGAGTAAAACATACTTAAAGTGAATGCTCAATATATCAAGTGAACTAAGGTAGAGTTCAAAGCATGTATTAATATTGTAAGTTTCAGAACACATAAACATTAAAACATAAAGAGAAATAATGATTTAAATAAGAAGTGAATACAGAATGTGCAACTAAAAGTAAAATTGGAATCAAATTCTCTTAGATAGTTAGGGTAAGGTAGGTACTGGTTATCAGTACCTTTCAGTTCGGTTTCCGAATGTCAATTTAGTTCTGTAGTTAGCAGGTTACCAGCTAATGGTAGCATGTAAATTTATTAAACTATTTAAAGAATTGTTTGATTCTATATTCTATTTAGTTCATTGTTATATTATATTTTCCTATTATAGACTATGATCTGTAAACTGTATTATGTTTAATGAAATTTCTTTTATAAATAATAAATGATACCATTTGGAATATATGTCCTGGTATAGGCAACAAGGTGCCGGGATGGAGTATTGCGGATTTTATTTTATTTCATTTATTTTTTTTAATTTTAATTTTTTCTGTGGCGATAACTTCTTCAGAACTAACAAATTTAGTTCTCCATATAGAGATTCCATAAAATATGTTCCAATACGAATACTAGGATATTTGAAAATAAAAAGGTTAAAACAATAAGCAAAATTATGTTCGAATATATTTAGTTAGAAAAAGATGTATTGACGCTTATTAGCTTCACCTGAACAACCGCCCCTCCTTAGCGTATGTGACAGATTCTCACACCCACGCTTACCCAAGAGTAAATGTTTTTAGATAATGTAAATAGTAATAATTATAGGATATAGCTTATAGTAGCAAACCGGGACATTTCATGTATTGCTAAAGAGTATTCATGGCTATCTGACCCTATAACAATAGGGAAAAGATTGCCTTTTGTCATCTTTTGTGTTTCTTCTGCTGGTAATGACTAGAGCGATGGGTCTCTCCACTATAACAAATATAAGTGCATGCAGATGGCCGAACAATAGACCCTTTTGTATCTTAGTTGCTGAAAATGCTTCAAAATTCGTTAAAGGTAAAAGGGGGACAGATGTCGGCGATAACGACGTCACATCGTATGATGAGGAATTCTCCAATAAAGTGTCAGAAAGGTGATAGATTTAAAATAAGCGCGTCTGGGAACCCAAGAACTCACCAATAATATTTAAAGATTTAAAAGGCTCAGGAAAGCCGTGAGCGCTGTGCTGTAAACTTCACGTGACGCTGTGAAACCACGTGGCGACGTTTGGATTTCATATATAAGGAGAAACAATATAACAAAAAGGCACGTTTTCGTTTTTACTGGAGCGGTTTTACCAGATGTCAGCAGCAGTTCAGACCAGGAAGTTAAGGCAGCACAAAGCACTACCAGATCGCTTTACCAGGGGCAGTAGACGAGAGGCACACAGATGCAGCATATTTAGCACGCGTCATCAAAGTTATAGAGATAATGAACTAGGTGGCCGATAACTAGTGCAGTGTGGTTAAACATATCAATGCGTTTAAATGAAACAAGGTCGTTTCATTTAAACTCTCTCCATTTCCTTCCTCCTGTGACCAATAACACTAAAGGTGACTTCGAGTCCCTGAACGACCCGAGGTATGAAGTGGGACCCTCCGTCCAACGACTAAATCAACATCTGCATATAGAAACTGCTTCAAATCGGGCATCCAACGTGTGGCGACGTCGTCGACACACCCCAGTAGAAACCCGCTTCACATATTAACTGAAAACATTCAAGAAATGAAAAACTTACCGATAATATTTTGGATCTCAGTGCTTTAGATACCCATGGCGTTCATTTTTCGGTAGTGAATGAGTATTATATTTACAAAAGCTTCTGTATTGTTTGCTTTCATTCTATCCCTTTGATTGATTATTTAAAAAATAGTGCAACTCACATTTGATTCCATGCAAGAGCCGACTTAATACTAATTACAATGTGCAAACATCTTGAAAACCTAGGTGAAATGTTACGCGTGGATCCAATTCCTGGTTAGAACTTCTAAGTAGCGTTGTGGGGCTATGAGAGTATTGCATATCATGGTCTGTGGTAGCCATTTTTGGGTGCATTCACCGACTCGTACGCCTCTCTCTCATTGCAGGGCATTTCTATACTGTTGCAGTATTCATCTCTAATTTTCATGAGGTTTCACACCCTCAGGTGTGCGACAACAGCTCGTCGCTCCTGCACGGTACTGTTTTCCTTACAGGAGAGTTTGTATTTCCTGGGATTTTATATACTATTAATTTTCTGTAACTTTTTTAAAACGCCCTCATATAGATGACGAAAGCCGTACCGTTAGACATGTGCACTACAAAAGAGCAGAGCAGCAGGTTTAATAAACGGCCCGAGGACAGCCCTCACTTGAATGTTACCTAAGCAGATTACAGCACAGGTGCATGCATGGTAGCGTCTAAACAAACGCCGTACCCGGAACTAATTCTCTCCACGGTGTTCCTGAAGTGAAAGAAGTCGGAACGTCGGCATTTTGTGCCTGTAAAAGACCTTCAAGATGTACTGGGTTAATATGTGTAGAAACTAAGCCTTTGATGTTTGCGTCTGCCATCAAAAGTTGGTTTGCAGTACAAGCAAATAGATGACTCACCGGATGTGAGTGAAATAAAAATTACTAATCTAATAAAAAAAACTATTCATTTACTTATGAGAACCAACTTTGGAAATTTGTTCATTTTGGTTTCAGTATGCCCGACAAGTATACAGCTTCTTTGACCCGGTATTTGAGATTTCCAAGGTACGAAAAGAAGAGCAAAACAAACAAAACAAACATTTTAAGTTGTGAATTTAAGACACAATGTGCTGGTTATTCCAGCATGTCATCAGTAGCGATAAGAAATACTGAAGTGTCTATCTTAATAAAAATTATTAATTACATGTTTCATATTTAATTAAGACGACTAACGCATATTTGTTAGTGCATATACATAAATGTCTTGGACGTTATTGCATATTTATAATTGTTTTTGGTTTTGTTTCTCAGGTAAAACATGCAACATACAGCAGAGCCTTACTTACCTATCTAGCGAAACTTTTGTAAGGCCCCATTCAATGTGAAAATCAAACGTAACGTAAACTTAAACGTAAAAGCTAGATGCTATATTGTAATGGAACCATTCACAATGAATCACGCAAACAAAAATAAACGTACAATCAGACGTAAACTTAAACGCTTGTAAGGTCAATGGTTTTGCGTCTACGTCTAACTTAAACTTAAGAAATCAGCCAATCAGAACACAGCTGTTCTGTTTGTATAGCTCTATGGTAGAATTTATCCTTACACGGAGCACGGAAATTAAAAGCAACTCTTGCTGCTTGCTGCTGCAATTCCCGAGCGAGGGCGGAGAGAGCCGAAGGTAGTGACTTCCACAGATATAGCTAGATAATTAGACTTTCAAGCGAATAGTACCACGAACAGAATGCGCTATAAATTGATGTTTATGATTTTTTTTCTTGTTGCAATTAAAGAAATTTTGCCACCATTATAATGATTTACCCGCCATATCAATTTATATTTGCGAAAAACCACTCGGTTGACCGGTTTCTAGGATTTACTTGAAGTTAGGGTTAGTATGTACATGAATTAATTGCTAATTCCAATAAGAGAGATTTGGCACAGTTACAAAAATGTTATCCGCCTAACAATCCCCTATTAATTTATATTTAAAAGTTACTACGGAAGACAACGCATAGGTTCCATTATGGTTAACAAAATGATAATACATGCAACATTTACACTGCGGACAAAATGTTCGGGTACCTCCGCTGTCGGGACTTGTAGCAGCCGTGCTCCGTGTAAGGGCAAGTTTGGCAGAGAGAGCCGAAGATCAGTGACTCTGTAGACAGAATGGATATAAGATTAATAAGAATGCTATCCTTGCTCATATTACTCCAAGTTAATTGGTTATACTTTCATATGCGTAACCGCTACCGCCGTCTGCTCAGAAGCAGCCATTTTAATCAGCTGATCTTTCCTTGTTATTATTTTTGATTGGCTAATACGTACATTTACGTCTTTCATTGTGAATGCCTACATACTACTAAGTTAACGTGTTACGTCATATTTTATTGTGTTTGCGTTTAATTTTCATTGTGAATGGGACTTAAGATTGGCAACATTGTGCATTGGCGGGGAAAAAGTTGGAAGTGTGCACCTTTGTGTTTGTCTTTATGCTTGTTATTAGTAGTACATAAATGTAGAAAGTTGCATAAAAACATAAAGAAAAATGAAAAGAAAAAATAATAATATTTATAATATTTTAATTTTCTAATTACTTTTTTAAGAATTATTTGGCAACTTGAACATTGTTATAATAGTCTCTTAGGAAACACTCTAATTTATAAGTTAGGTGCCAGAAAATGTTCAAGCGATTCAACATATAGACATTTAAGAACACACAAAAACAAAATGCCTACGAAAGAATAAACAGAATCCTTGGTAACTATTAGAAATTGTGAAACACTAATTGTGATCGGCTTCACAAAAGAGCTGAGGGAAAGTAGGAAAGTGCATCAAGGATATGATGATGTTAGCTTGTTACCAGATTAAACTTTTAGTATCTTCACCTCACGTGAAGTGGAAAAGGGGTTTTCTACGTACAATTTATTTTTATGGACAAGAGAATTAAATTATGCTATTAAAACATAAAAAAATATTGTGTCACAAAGTTACATTAACTCAGTTACGGGGGAAACTAAACAATTACAGTGTCTGATAATGTGAAAGTTTCCTCATAAAATGCAATCCCCCTTCTGGAATTTGATAGAATGAATAAATTCGCAAAATTTATGTAAAATTATCTTTGGTGAAACAGAATGAAACATATTTTTAAAAAAGTGCAATCTTGCAAGAAAAAAAAAAACATGAATTTAATCGATACAGCAAAAGCGCTGCTGAAAACTACAAATTAGAACTGAAATTGTCATTACATCAATTTAAGTTTGTAGCTCATGTTCTCAAAAGCATATTTTTCAAAATTGTTTTCATGATAAATTCTACAATTTTTAAGATAGCTACATGAAACTTTGCATAGATATTCTTATTGTTGAGGCCAACAACCTGAATCTCAGTCTTTATACTATGATACACATTATTTTTAAAAACATTCTATAATGGAACAAAACGTATGTTTAAAATTCAAAATTAGAAAGTAATTTTTACCTACATTATACATTTCTACTGTACATATTTTAACTGTGAGGTACAGTTAGTAGATTCAGATATTATCGATATGAAAAGATTGAGAAAAAATGTTCAAACTTTGAGGTTAATGTTGTAATTGCCCTTTTATTGCAAATCTAACAATGGATATTTTGAGAATGAATAATTTCAAAATGCCATAACACGTGAGAATAGATTATTTCATAATAAAGAACAGGTTCTAAATATTGAGCACACAAAAGTTCATGTTAATGTTTCTAAAGGAATGGAGAAAGAAAACATGAAAAGCATACATGTATTTAAGAGTATGTACTCCCATAAAAAGATTTCTTTTGTGTAATAATTTGGGCAACATGTTTAAGTCTGTTTATCCATGATATATCTATTTTTTTACAAGTTAAAGTTAATCCAGTCTTAATCTATGATCGCCACTGGTGGCCGAGGTCGTTAATGGGTGGGTTTGTGAGAGGGAGGTCTGGTGTTCGATTCCCACCACAGCCGTCCTCTCCAGCTAGATTTTGCTCGGCCCTCATAAATGGCAAATACCGGGGAGGCACTCTAAAGCTCAGGCCTGGAATACCTCTTTTCTTTAATTAAAAAACTCACTAATATCTACCGCCTGTAGTGCCTTAGCAGGATTATTAACAAACATGTTAACGGTTTTAGCGAGGAGCTTTGGAAAAAATATTTAATAGTTTTATTTAACTTTTAAGACAACTACTTAAACACACTTGATTTTTTGTTTCGGTTTATTTACGGACGCTCTTTAACATCTCAGGTTATCAGCTTCCCATTCAATTCGGGGGGTGAAACGACCGACAAATTTTGCTCAGAGGCCTCTTCTTTCAGGCTTGAGGTTCTTTATCGTGCCGTAAATGTAGACACCAGACCCACTGCTTTACTTACCTTCAGAAGGAAGGCATACTTAGGATTTTTACGCCCGAAAAAATCCATCGGTCCTAGCAGGTATCGAACCCGAGATCTTAGGTTTAGGAGGCAAGTATGGTTACCAACTACACCACCAGGACCGCTCTTAAACACGTGTCAAGCTATTACGCCATATATGGGTTCCGTATTCCACTCTGTTCTGTTGAAATATGAAACATTTTATTATTTTTAAAAACACAAAGTTGTTTTTTTTTTTTTGTGTTAAAATGCCTATTCATACTTTTGAACACCTTAGCTGTTGCAAATACAAAAATAAAACACCATCATTTAGAAAATTCTGCCTACTCCATTGTTCTTTACAGTGTTGCTAAACGGGATATTGATATATTCTTTTTTTTTTCAAATCCCCAAAATTATACACCAACTTGTTTATTACCAGAGAAACTGACGTAACAGGCGAACGCTGCGTTTCCATATTTTCTGAAGGAAACACGCCGAGGTGCTGCAGACTTCTTGCATAAGTAAAACTAACTCATTCTCATTCCTCCAACATGCGCAAGCTAGAACCATATCTCTCTCACTCTTCCCAGTTAAATCTCAGAGTCTTCCATCATTTGGATGGCTGTGTTCGCTCTAAGCATCAAATGTGTATGTGCAGTGACGCAATAATTAGTTTGTTATGCCCGCAGGACAGTCGCACATCACACACGCACAGACCTAATGTTTATGTAGAGGAAACGTTGCTACAAGAAGTTTGTGTTCCTGGAATGATGAACTGCGACGTGATCATGACGAAATGAAGCAATCAAGAGCTACGGAGACTTATCATTATGACAACGTGCATTTTGCGTTGTGTTATGTAAATAAAACATAAAAATATTAATTTTTACTTAATTTGATGACGGTGTAATGTAAGAAATTAAAACAAGGTGAATTTATATCGGTAGCAATTCAATGTTGTGCAAGTGCGGCATGTTTAAACGCAATTGATCCACCAATCATTGACTTAAAATAAAAAAGTAAAAAATAATGGTAACTTTTGTAATATTGAGCAGATTACATAAACAGTCTCCGTGAGAGTTTTAAGCTTCGTGGTTTAACGGTACTTAACTCCATGGGCAGTGGGCAGCTCTGTCCCTGCTCGCTCTTTATTTTCCTTTTTAAGCGCACCCACAGGCAAATTTTTGAAAGTTTGCTATTTTTAGACTTATTTCTGGAAATTTTAATCACAGTCTGCACTATCAACCAACATAATTCATATGGTCAAATTTCCAAGTTGAGGTCTCATAGTTTTTGAAAATATAATTATTTACTTTTATATGCTCATGTGTTAAATGTTACGCAATATGAAGAATTTACAATTCTGGTCAACAAAGTTAATATATAACTTTAATATTGAGGATGAAAATTACAATATAGATTATTTTACATTGCCGTAATTGCATCATAAAAATTCTTGAACTTTTTAATACAGTTTAAACATTTTAATAATTGATGAAATCGTTAAATAATATAAAAGCGATTCGAAAACTGTGATACTTTATGTTAATAAAGTTATAAGATGCTGAAAATCGGATAAAATTCGATAAACAAGTGCATCGTCTGAAATTTGTGAATGTAAAAATATTTACGAAAAATTAGTTTAAAAAAACCCAGTAATTTTATAATATAATCAGAGCTTTTTACAATATTCTAACCTCTCGATGAGATTTCTTTCAAGATGTAAAACTGCTTGTCTAAGTGCAATTATAAAGCTATTCTGATGTTCGGCTGCATGTTTATGCCTTTTTGCAATAACAACCAAATAAAGATGGGGCTGTATGCTTGTTGTTACGCTATCTACTTCGAGGCTACTGTGAATTTATCGTCCTGAGTTATTTGGGGGAGAAAGATCTCCTTGTAGAGGCTATTTAGTGGTTCAAACCACACAACTCACAGCAGTTAAATTAAACAAACACAAAATTTATTTTTTTTAATAGTGTATAACGCCCGTTTTACTGCTGAAGCACCACAGGCGACGAACACTGATAATACATGAAATGAAATGATAAATTAGGAAAGGAGTATTTTCCTGTCCTAAGTTTAGGGTACCTTCCTGGCTTTGCCATTTATGAGGACTGAGGAAAACCTGGAAAAAAACCTCAGTCAGGGAGGACGGTCCTGGTGGGAACCGAACCCCTGATCTCCCGCTCTCGAGTCCGTGCCTTAACGACCTCGGCCACCCGTAGCGATAGGAGATGACTTTTAAAATTTTCTTCTATCAGGTAACTTCGGTTTAGTTTAGAGGCCGTGTACGATTTTAAAATCGCGCCTCGTGAAGGTTTGTGCGTAGCGTGCGATTTAAGGAGAACTTTGCCTTTGAATTGCGGATGCTACATTGAAAGTGTCTTAAAAACGCGAAATGTTGAGGAAAAGAGCAATCTTTCCGAATCGCCACATCAAAATACGACTTGACATACCTTGAGTTCAGACAAAATCCCGAGTTGGGAGTTCATTACGGATACGTGTGAGAAAAGACAATGGTTATGTGATGTAAAACATAGGCGCATTTTTCTATTGGCTACTCTTAAATGTGAAACCGCCACGGGTGGCCGAGGTCGTTAAGGCACGGACTCGTGAGCGGGAGGTCTGCGGTTCGAATCCCGCCAGGACCGTCCTCCCTGACTGGGGTTTTTCCAGGTTTTCCTCAGTCTTCATAACTGGCAAATGCCGGGGAGGTACCTAAACTTAAGCCTGGAACGCTTCCTTCCTTAAAAAAAAAATATCCTTTCCCAATCTATCATTTCATCTCATGTATCATCAGTGTTCACCGCCTGTGGTGCCTCAGAAGTAAAAACGGGCGTTAAACACTACTCAAAAAAAAAAAAAAAACTCTTAAATGTTAAACAGATGGAAAGAGAGTTGATTGATGATTTGTTTTATTTACACACGCTCTTTAACATCTCAGGTCATCAGCGTCCCATTCAATTCAGGACTTGAAACGGCCGACAAATTTTGCTCAGGGGCCTCTTTTTTCACGTTCTTTATCGTGCCGTGAATATACGACACGAACCCACGGCTTTACTTCCCTTCCGAAGGAAGCCACACTTAGCATTTTTACACTCGAAAAAATTCATCGGTCCTGGCCGGGTTCGAACCCGCGTTTTTCGGTCTAGAAGGCAAGTATGGCAACCACTACACCACGATGACCGCCTAACAGAGAGAGGGAGTATAAGACGACATAGGTTTTGCGCTAAAATAAGAACTGTTATTGCAAATCTAGTCAAAGTTGGCAGTTCTGTTACACGGAATATCACTATTTTGCATCAAAACAATGAAAGATACCTCGTACTTAAAAATGCTAATGTTTTGCATGATAAAAATATGTATGCTTAGTATACAGAGGATGCTCATAAATAATCTACAAACTGAGCCACAGCAACTAAAATATTTACAGCAAAACTGTTGGGACACGCACTTTTTGTTACTGAAATTTGAATTATAAACAAACTTTCCCCACTTATAATATTAACTATTTTTTTTTTCTATTTAACGTAAGATAAAGAACAAGGTTCAGTTTGTTAGCCCCAGTAAGACGTTCTATCCAAGCTTCATGCAATTATCTTGAAAACTGTTGTAGTTACGGTCTATACAGTTTTCAAAAATTCATTTTTAAGAAAACAAGCAAACAAGAAAACAACTTATACTTGATGGTGGTGTTCTAATAGTATGCAGCTTTCTTTTCAGTGGCACTTTTTGTAACGATTATCTGTAAATTCATCTTTTACGACATTGCACCTTTTACACCCAGTTTTGGTTATACTTAAAAAAAATCATGCTACGTGTTTTTGAAATGAACAGCAATAGACAATTGAACATTTAATTCCAAAATGTAAATTTTTCAAAAGAGGGGGATCACGCTAGAGCTAGTACCTCTAGAAGGGGCTAAAGACCTGGAAGCCACAAATAGTAGAATATTTTGATTTGTTGTTGTTCATGTTTCACAGAAAACTGAATACAGTCATAATGATTTCAATCAATGGTGTATTATTATTCTGAGTGCATGAGATATTTGTTTGTTTTTAACACGTTTTGATTTATGTCTTAAGACTAGTTTGAATCTTGTTTAATTGTTTGAAAACCTGTTTAAAGTATTATAATACATGAAAAATCTGAAATAAACATCACATTGCAGTTTGTAACAACTTATCACACTGGTAACACGATCCCCAACACTACTAGAAAGAAACAAATTTAAGAACAGCACGAAATTTAACCTAATAAATTACAGTATTCTATTTGGGTATGTATAAAATGAAAACACTGTAAAACATTTGCTACAGAACTTTATATTTGTGTATACAACATTGAAAGATGGGAGATTTCTCAGAACGCTACAAGGTCCCCATTGTGCATTCTGCACAACTCATAACGGTGATATAATTCAGATTATGTCCGGTGTAACATCAGAGGGGCAATTTTTTGAAACGCTTGAATAATTGAATATCAAGTACCTGGGTTTCTATCAATATACAGTGTCTATTACAAAACCCCACAAGAAGAAATTAGAAGGGGGTAGGTCTGGGGAGTTCGGGGGCCAAGAAATTGATCCTTCACGACCGCACAACATAAGAGTTTTTTTTTTTTTTTTTTTTGAGTAGTGTTTAACGCCCGTTTTTACTACTGAGGCACCACAGGCGGTGGACACTGATGATACATGAAATGAAATGATAAATTGGGAAAGGATATTTTTTTTTTTTTTTTTTTTTTTTTTTAAAGGAAGGAAGCGTTCCAGGCCTAAGTTTAGGTACCTCCCCGGCATTTGCCAGTTATGAAGACTGAGGAAAACCTGGAAAAAACCCCAGTCAGGGAGGACGGTCCTGGCGGGATTCGAACCGCAGACCTCCCGCTCACGAGTCCGTGCCTTAACGACCTCGGCCACCCGTGGCGGTCACAACATAAGAGTGAAAGCGGTACTTAGAAAATAACAAACCTTTCATGCTCAGCGAGGGGGTGCACTATCTTGCTGAAATACAATGTATATTTTTGTCTTCCTCATGTTGTAGCAACAGAAACAACTGCAACATATCCAAATAAGACCCATAGCAAAATGTCTTTTTTTGCAAAGAAGAACTGTCCATATATTTTATTACAGCTCACTACACACAATACGTTAACTTTTGAACTTGATCTTTCAAGCTCGTAGGAGACATGTGGGGGTTTCCCTTGTCCAAATAATGCAGCTGTGAGTATTTACTCTCCCGCTGACACGTCTATAAATGTCCATTTGTTTAAGATGCAATCCGTTGGCACGTCATGGATGCAAAATTGAAACGAGCTTTATGATCCTCATCACGTAAGGCTTGTGGACGTTGCAAGTATATAGGTACAGTTTCTGGTACTTCCGAGCAATGCGCTGACAGGACATATACGGTACATTCATCTCTGCTGACAGTCGTCTTTTAACTTTACGTAGGGCTCCTTGTCGTGGCTTCAGAGATAGCGGCTTCTCGTACTGGGTTCGCCTGCGACCTCCTGCACGCTTTATAACACAGACAGAATCTGTTTCTTCGATACCACAACATAATGGAACCGTATTTAGGTACATTACATACTCAAATTTAGTATACCAAAGAACGCATTGAGCCCGCTGTTGATTTTTAGTGGCCATTTCAATCATCTACGATTTGCATTTGTCATTATGCATTGTTGATTTTCATTCTTGCCATGTACGGAAACTCCCATCTTTAAAGCAAAATATTACTAGCAAGAAATGTCTCCTATTATAATACCTAAACAGATCACTCTGTATTACTTATTCCTCAAGTAAGGATGACGCTATGACTGGTACAGATTTAAAGACCGCATACACTAAAGCGTTTCAATGCATTTACTCGGAAAATTTGCAGATATTGAAAAAAAAAATTCTTCCACAGATTTGAAGGTGAAAGTTTGTTTTAAATTAATATGAATTTTTTTTTTTTGATTCTCTGAAGGGTAAATACCCTCTTACATGTGGAAAGCTAAGAGTATTTTACCCTTAAAAACCCAGAAAAGATCACCAGAGGAAATTATTTGTGGTAACAGTCTCTCTACTCACTTACCATCCGTGGTAATTCGCTAATGTCAAACGCTCGGTTTTTGCAGTGCACTCTCAAAACTCATACCCAAACAATAAATGGCGGCGGGGGAAGGTGCAATAGCAAAGACTCTCGGTTAAGCCGCTCCTACTGCACCGCCTAAATAGACGGAATCGAACCCGCTTCGGCTTTTGACTTCCTAATATGCTTTTAAAGATGGCTGGCTGCACAGGTTCAACAACCTCTATAAGGCTTACCGCTTCGCTCGTCACTTTTACGGCCCACACTGCAAAGCACCTCTCCGGCAAAAAATTTACGACTGCTATCCTTTCAGACAGCACCTAACCTGCATGATTATCGACCATTTCAGCTCCAGCATTAAAAAAAAAAAAAAAAAAAAAAAAAAAAAAAAAAAAAAAAAAAAAAAAAAAATGGTATCAGAGTTAGATCCAGCGTCTCTGTGCTGGCCCCTAGCAATACAAAGAGGCGCAAGGCTACTATTTATAAACTGCCTAATCTGCTTGAACCCCCTTCAACTATAAAGGGAGACAGTATGTGGCTTATGAGTTACAAAATTTCATTGGTTAGCAAGTATGGGAATTTCTAAGAACTAAAACCAGAACAAAGTATGTTGTAGACAACAATGGGGGGATGCAGTATGTCACGAGCTACAAAACACCCTCTCCCCTTACGCTTGTCACTAATCAGTTCTTGTTTACCTGCCGGGCGACAGCTTGCTTTGTTTTCACCTATTTTGATTGTACCTATTACCCGTCTCAGGAGTGTGTAGAGCAAAGGTGTGCACTTCGGTAGAGAGGGGGAGAAAGCGAGTATGCCATTGTTGTTGATTTAAATTATCAACGGATGCTCTTTAACATCACAAATTATCAGAATTCCATTCAATTCAGGTCGTGAAACGACCGACAAATTTTGCTCAGAGGCCTCTTCTTTCAGGCTTGAGGTTCTTTATCGTGCCGTAAATGTACGACATTTACGAAGGAAGTCATACTTTGGATTTTTACGCCCGAAATAATCCATCGACTTGGTCGGGATTGAACCCGCGATCTTGGGTTTAGAAGGCAACTATCACTAGGAACGACGCGAGTATGCGAGCCAAACGTAGGGTAGTCAGTTTAAAAACAATGACAAAAGAGGAAGGGTCGTTCAGACGGTCATTTCTTGTGTTATTAAATGACACAAACCAAATTCATTGTTCCAACATGGGCTCCCAGAATTGATATCCTGAAGAACTCCAATGGGTTTCTTCTGCAATGCCTCCAACCAAAAATTCACCGAAGTCTGGAAATGGCAAAGCACAATTCGGACACTTCTTGCCCAATGCTTCTAAGGGATGCGTTCCTTCACTCTCATTCGACTGTTTTGCCTTCTTCTTGTGGATTTTCCAGCGGTAACACATTCTATTGTTTTACCAATATTTACAAATAACTTTCTATATACTCTCCATATTATATGACACTCTTCTGATTCGGCTTTAAGGCTTAACTTTGCAAGAGGACGATTCCTGGAGCTCCAGTTCCGAGCGACGGCGGAGAGAGCCGAACTCCTCAGTCCCGAACGGGACTTTTTACCACGCGTTATTTAAATGGAATACGCGATTAATTATATATACACACACAAACACCGTAGCACTAACCTCGGGTAAATCCTAGAAACCGATGGACCCAGTGGTTTGCTGCGGCGAGCTACGGCCTGACGGCCTACGCTCGCCTCCTTTTCGTAAATATAAATTGATAGGGGATTGTGTGCTACTAAGTAGGGGGTAAATCATTGTAATGGTGGTAAATCTCCATTAATCGTAAATATAAAACTTCAGGACGTAATGATTCGAAACCACTAACTTCACAACTATAGCATGAGTCTCTATCCAACGGAGCTACAATGCCGTTGGATCAAAATACTGCATTATCTGTGGAAGTCATTCTGCTGTATTATCTAACTATATCTGTGGGAATCACTCACCCTTGGCTTTCTCCGCTACCGCTCGGGAGCGGCTCGGGACTGCAGCCCCAGGAATCATCCCCTTGTATGGATAAATCTTATTAACAGCAGTTGGGTTAGATCAGAAATGATCCCTTCTCTGTAGTCGAGTTGTTCCCTCCATGGGATCCGCCTATTTGCTATATGTTAATTGGTCCAGCCGTCGCAAGTAACTTGCTGCGCAATGAACTTGTTTTCATTCTCTTGTGTACGTGCTTCTGAGACGAAAGTTAACTTGGTGCAAAGTGATCCCAATGCCTACTGATTGTGTATTTGTATCAGTTTTGCCAGCGATGTTTATTTCTCTAACCAATTTCAAAGAAAGCTTGTAGTATGACAGACTAATGTTCTCACAGCTAGAAGGGTTTAATAGTTCGAACAGTCAGGTGGCACATTTCTGACATATTTTAATTAAACTTACATTTACTTGCAACGACTCTGCTTCCGCAATTCTTCCATTTTCTGCTGATCTTTTAATTTCTTCTACAGCATGGGGACTATTCCTGTTCTGATAGTAATACAATGCATTGTTTTAAAATTTATTGCAGTTAATAATATTAGCACACCAATAGCTGTAACAACGAAAAATAACAAAGAAAGAAATAATACTAGCTCTCGTAAAGAAAACTGCCACTGGCGCTGCCCTCAACTATGGATGCAGGCAAAAGTATTTTGGAATAAGATTTATTAATAGAAACAAGCCAAATATTGGAGCAATATTCCCATAGCTCTCTTTCTTCCCTCACATTACTTCATATCTGTAATAACATCATTTCTGAAACAGACTTTTATTGTCTGGTGCAGCGGTTCTCAAACCTTCCTTGACCGCAAATCTCCTTTAAAGATCGTCGCTGCCGCGAACTCCTAAGAAAATTTAAATTTCTAAATTCAATCCTATAAACATTTAGAGCTCATAAGTGGTTTACAACATTTAAAGATATAACATACAAACAAATGAGCATGTTTTACCTATTTGTTGTATAGTGTCCTTAGACAATAGCAATAATCAGGACAATATCACATTTAAAGTATATAAACCCGTAAAACCCGTAATATTATATAAACTAACAACATTGCTTGTTAATTTTAATTCCTGAATAAGAGAGATGATACTAGAAATCACTTACAAGCCGTGATATATCGAACGTAGTAGCAAACAAAATTAAGAAGGGGTCTGGAAAACATCGGAATGGATAACGTTTGGTTCGCAGAGTAGGGAAACAGGAGGAGGGTTTGGAGGAAAATTAAGGAACGCCTGAAGGATATTAACAGGTAGCAGACTCTTTCGGAGTGTGCAGAAAATGTTTCTCTGGAGATACAATCGGATGGGGGATGGAGCGTTACATCCAAACAGGGGGCCAAACTCCACAATCAGGAGCTCGCTTGGTTTAGTAGTGGATGAGTAAAGTAATAGACAGAGAGGGTACCCTTTACGTGGGGAGAAAGAATTTTGGGAACCTATTCTGGCGTACTGCAAGGGGAAGGAAGATGGAGAAAGAGATATCTACCTGCCCCGTTTGTTAACGGGTGGAGAGGGAAGTGGCAGTGCTGGACTTTGTTGGCAGATAGGAACGAGGAGGGAGTAGGTAAATTTTTAAAACAGCTCAGATCGGAAGAGGTAGGCGACCGGGAAGGGAGATAGGGGAACATGAGTCACAAAATTTTTTGGGATTAATGCACATAAATGTAAGGGAGTATAAGTTTTGTACATTTTCCTATTATGTTTATTTTATTTATACATTTATAAAAAAAGTTCAGTACTACCATTACCACTACTACTGAGTTTTGATCAATGTTTTCCAAACGAATTTTATATTTTTTTCTACACAAATGAGTGCACAGACTCATTTTCAATTTTTTCATGACTTTCTTTGATAACCCGGGAAAATCTGGAGTTTGCATACTGCAGTTCGCTGACGAAAGATGAATGCTGTTGCCAGGGAAACTATGACGGTATATATGTATTTCCTGTTTGGTTCACATTTTCCGCTTACCTATTTGAAAGCTCTCTCCGGAACACATAGTCGCTACAATTTGATTCTAATTTACTTAACCTCCATAAATAAACATCGTAAATTTGTATCATCTTTCACTTTCATTATTTGTATCTATACACTCAAAAGTAAATACCTTTAACATTACCCTAATGCTTCGTGGAGCCCTGCGGACCCTAGAGGGACCGCGCATAACAGTTTGAGAACAGCTTGTCTAATTCAATTCTTGGTGGTGAATTTTCTTAAATCGATAATGATCTATGGATTATTTATTTTCTTTGTTCACTTGTTCTCTTTATACTCCGGATCCATATCCGTGAAAGCATTGTGACATTCAAAATTTACTGGGACATATACAATCTAAACACAAAAATAAAAAGTAGAACCATAATCTAAAATGAGGTGTAATATTGCAGTTCTTTGTAATGTTGAAACGAAGTACTATTCTTCTTCCTCTTAAATTTTTTCTTCGCCGACGTTCTTTGTGGCCAATGAGAAGCTGTGGCATCAAAGTGATATTCTCTGACTGAGGTTTCCCATTAATTTCAAAAGCAACCCACTTCGACGCCACGCTGCGTTTCCTCGAATTCACTGACCTAAAAAGCGGTTTTTGTTCGCTGACATAGCGCCTTTTTTACTATCTCTTGGTGGTCAGTGTTCCTGGCACAAGGCACAAAGAACAACACGAAAATGGAGAAAGAGAAAAACAAAGTCATATAATTAAAATGGGAAACATTTCTAGATGAAATTACTCGTTGGGGAATACGGCTTTGGTGTATAGCAAAAGAAAATTACGTAATATTTAACACAATCGTATTTTGTATTAAGATGGAGAAATGACCTCAAAGCTGGAAGAGTTCTATAACAAGTTTGTTCAGAGGCTGAATATAGCTCCGTATTGCTTGCTACCTTTTGTGAGCGTAAAGTTCAATAAATGATCAACTCAGAGCATGATGGGAGTTAAGGTTGACGGTTACATACTAATGAAAAGTGAAATATGACTGACAGAAAATTCTAAGGCTAAGGTATCAAACTGTTAAATTCGTCCAGAAGTCAAATTCTTGATAACGTTGACCTGATTTGGTTTTTAAAGGGAGTAAAACGTTACAGAAAAGATGTACACTGACGGTACTCATATTTAACATAAGTAAATGAAACGTTCCCTTAATCTGATGTTATATATTAACAACGAATTAGCATAATTGAAATGTACTGAATTAGGTTACATGTATTTTATTTAAGCTGAAACGTGTTCACACGTATTTAATTAGACTGAAATTTATTTAAATATATTGAAATAATTAGAACATAATACATTTAAATACGCTGACATGAGTTTAATTAGTTTGAAATATATTTAAACAGGTCGATAGATATTTAATTAGGTTTAAAGTATTTAATTAGATTGAAATTTATTCAATTATGCCGACATGTACAGAGTTGGTCCATAAGTTTCCAGCCTAACCATTTTCAAGGTATGATAAAGACAAAAAATATATTTCACTTTTCAATATAGTTACCCTTTATTGCAATACACTTTCCACATTTTTGATTTAACATTTCAACCCCCCCCCCCAAATAGTCACAAATCTTGTATGCAAAACTGGCATAAATAGCATCCATCACTTCTTCATCACACTTAATTTCCTATCTCGAAGGTCCTTCTTGAGTTTTGAGAAGAGAAAATAGTCACGGGGAGCTAGATCTAGCTGTAGGGTGAATGGTCCATCTCCTTGAAGCCACATTTCTCCACAGCTTCCTTTGCAGTAAGAGTTGTGTGCACAGAAGCGTTGTAGTGAAAAAGGTACACACGACCACTCAGCTTTCTTCGCTTTTTCTCTTTAATGGAAGCACCTAGTCCGTGCAGTGGGCCAGCATAGTACTCCCCATTTATTGTGCTGTTCCTCTCCTTGAAGTCAATGAAGAGTATTCTTTCACAGTTCCAAAAGATTGTGGCCATGATATTCTTGGTTGACTGAGTGACCTTGGCCTTTAGAGCGAGGTTTACGCTACTCCATTGATTCCCTTTTGGACAAGGGATCATAGTAGAGGACCATAGTTTCATCTCCTGTAACAATGGTTTGGAGAACTCTCTTGTTGCCACGGCAGAGCTCCAAAAATGCCTAACAGCAGCTGACTCGTTGCTGCTTTTGGACCGAGATAAGAAATCTAGGCGTCCATCTCGCACTAACCTTATTCATGTTTAAATTAATAAAATATACTTCTATGCCATTAAAAGATCGTCTTTTAGGTTTATTAAATATATGTTGGAAATTTAGTCAAGTGCCTCAAGAATTGAGATTAGCAGAAATAAGCCCTATACTTAAAAAGGTGACAGTTGCAATACCAAAAACCGTAATGGAATAAGTACTTTAATACTGGTTATAAAATTTATGGAGTCATTTAAAAACTTTTTCCAATGTAATATTGAAGAATATGTCAGAGGCCCAAAATAAATTTAGAAAGTATAGCTTGTGTTCAGACTGTATACTATAATTGACCAGCACAGAAATGTACGAAATCATTTAAAAATATATATATGAACTTTCAAAATTCTTCGCCAAAGAAGTTTCATTTCAAAACGTGCTTGGTAGCACTGATTAGCTCTGGCCTTGACAATACGCGCAGTGTTATCTCATTTCAGTCTACTTTCTTTGCAGCAGTGTTGGCGTGTTCTGCGATTGTGACGGCAGGCTATCATGAGCAGTGTATTAGCATTATATTTTGCCTAATTCCTTACCGAGACTAATAAGATGGTAAAAGAAGCTTATAGAGATGAATGTTTAAGCAGTACTTTTGCTATTAGAGGTTTCTGCGGTCTAAAAGTGGTCTAGAGTTGGTAGTTGATAGCCCGCGTCCCTAAAGCCCATGGACGTCAATTGAAGACGCAAAATTAAATGAAAACCGACGCCTGACTGTTCGACGAAGAGGTAACGTTGCTATGGGATCATGACTGTGGTGTGCACCAAAGGCTATTGTCAGGCAACCGCTCGCTATTTGTAGGAGTGCTTGTGTTGTGTTAATGAGTAGCAACTTTTATGAATAGAATAATCAAGTGGTGAAACATGAGTCTATGATGTTACGAAAAAACTTGATTTGGAAAATTTTCACCGAGACCCAAAAAAATGCTCGTCAGGCCAAATGTTAAAATTCTGTTTGCGAATTTCTGTTGAAGGGTATAACAAGGCTCCGAGAAAACGTGAGAAGGAAGATATCCGGATTATGGAGAGACAGACAATTAGTTGATTCTTCAACACGATGTCGCATCAATGCATTCATCATTGCTTACCCGCGAAATGGTATTTGTTTCCTACCCCCCTACTCTCCTCACTTAGCACATCATTTTTTATATCTAAAGCTGAAATCCATAATGAAAGAACGAAGATTCGATTCAGTTGAGGAGGTAAACAAAATTCGCAGTCTCAAAAAAAAAAAAAAAAAACAAAACAAAACAAAACAAACAAAAAGCAACAAAAAAGTATATATCAGGACTGCTTTCAGAGGATCAAACTCTTGTGAGAAGCGTATAAATAGAGGAAAAGATTACTTCGGGGGAGGCAAAATTCAGTAAGACAGAGGTAAGTCAAATGTTTAAAAAATTAAAGATTCGGGTTATTTTATAGGACTTCCTAATATCCAACTTATAGAGTATTGATATTTTTTGAAAAGGCTTTCAATATGATTAATAGAAATATAATAAAAGAGAAAGGCATATCTCATTTGATAACAGTAATGAAAAGTCTATATATAGCAAATAAAATACCAATAGCTTCTGGAATGAGAAAAAATAATAATTTTAATCCTACTAATAATAAAGAGTAAGTCATGGATGCCATTTTTCACCATCGTTGTTTAATATACCGAGGGGGCCAAATTATATATACACACTTTCACAGTAGATATCTATTTAATATATTTCAAAGTTGAACCAAAAAAAGACAGTATTATGTAGTTTGACGTTCTGTAAACAGACGTGACTCACATTAAGTTATCTTAGCGTTGCTACAACAAAATGGAGCCAATATTATCTTTTGAATAGCAGAAAGAAATTTTGAAGTGGTATTGGAAAACCGAGAATGTTGTTAAGTTCAAAGGCAATGGAGACGTGTGTACAAAACAGAAGCGCCAACACGAGTAACAATTGCACGCATTCCAGACAAATTTGAGACTCATGGTACCGTATGCGATGTTCACAAGGGCAGATCTGGCAGATCACCATATTACCACCAAGATATACGTGCGTACCTCGATGACAATCTTACTGTATAGGACGAAGAGGTCCGATTGAGTTTTCACCACGTTCTCCGGATCTAACGCCGTTGGACTTCTACCTATGGGGAACTCTTAAAGATGTTGTATACCGTAGAAAACCAGCTACACTGGCAGCACTTCGGGCAGAAATTGAAATAGAAAATAATCGCTGAGGACACTTTTGCGAAAGTTGCTCACTCAATAGTTTAACGTACTCAAAAGTGTATCGACGCCGATGGTGGGCATTTTGAGGTACTGTGTAACTGTAAAAGTCTAAGATGATTGTGCTCATCATTTTCTGTTTGCGTGAATTCAGTTTTGTTATGTTAACAGTTTTTTCTTTGCTTGAAGTGTGTATACATTTTTTTAGCACCATATGTACTTTGATGGCTTAATTGCCAGAAATTGTTCTTATAAAACCAAGGATAGAAAAGTACATACATTATTATTTGCAGATGATCAAGCTTTTATATCTTGATAAAAGGATAAAATACAAAGGATTTGTTTAAATTTAAATCTATTATTCAATAATAAGATATCGACCCCACACACACACACACACACACACACACACACACACACACACACACACACACACACACACTGTAAGAAACCAAGTGTTAGCCTTTGAAGAGCAAATACAATAAGAGCTAAAATTTAGAGCACCAAATACTGTAAGAGCCAACATTATATTTGAAGATAAATTAATAACAGAAGAAACAAACTGTCTTATCTACCTTTATTGTAATATTTACCATTTTAAAAATTAAAAAACACATAAAAACTTAAAAATTTGATATGTTCTCTACAACAAAAGAATTATTGAAAAAGACCAGAAGAGTAACAGCAATTTCATAAGCTTATTGCCTTCCTATGGATGTTGATTTTGAACTTTAACAAAATAGAGAAAAATGTTAGAAATGGCCCAAATGAAATTCTTAGAGAGTATATCAAAATATATTATTTTAGATAAAAAACAAAATAAAGAAATTAAAAAAGAATTGAATATCTTTTAATCGATTGATTAATTTTGATTTATTTACGGACGCTCTTTAACATTTCAGGTCATCAGCATCCCGTTCAACTCAGGGCGCGAAGCGGCCGATCAATTTTGCTCAGAGACCTCTTCTCTCAGACTTTAGGTTCTTTTACATGCCGTAAACCTAAGACATAGGACCCAAAGCTGTACTTCCCTTCCGAAGGAAACCATACTTAGAATTTTTACGCCCGAAAAAATCCTTTAATCCTGGTCGGGATTGAACCTGCGATCTTGGGTTTACGAGAAAAGTATAGTTACCACTAGCCTACCAGTACTATCTTTAGAATCAATAGATAAAATACAATGATATAGAAATCAAACTACAAGGAACATTTGAAAGAGTGAAAGAACGCCGAAAATCATTTTAGAATACTAACCAATAGGCAAGAAGAGTAAGAAACTTTGATACAACATTTTATGAGGTCGGAACAAGCCTCATGGGCTTAAACTGTTTAATGTTGATAACGATGAGGGAGCACACGATCCGACAGCTTTCCACATCTGTGCACATAACTGTCAAATGTGCGCGGGAAAATAATCACATGGTGTCTTTGAATGGCCGAAAGTGAATACTTGACTGAATCTGATGAAAATGAAAATCTATCACCAGGAAATGTAGAACTACACGAGATATCAGCAGGATGGAGCTCCAATCCATTACTTAAGTGCGTAACTAGCTCAAAAATCTGTAGAAACAGGTTGGATTGCATCATTGCGGACTATATTCATATTTTAAAACTTCTTTGCCAGGAATTTCAAATTAATTCAAAGGTGTGCAAAACAAAAGGTTTTTGATTTTCTTCGTAAAGCACAGAGCATTTCTGAAACAACAGAAGTAATTACATCCGACATAGTAATGTTTTTAGATCTAATATTGTAGACACAGTGTACTGAAATGGAAACGGGGCACGTAGAACACCATTGAATGTAGCAATTACACAACAGGAACACATATCTCAGTCTAACCTTCATTAAACTTGGCGAAGCCGTTCTGTAAAATGGATGGGGGATGAATTCGATTTTGTAAGCTGGCAATTGTCTTTGATAAAGAGAAAAATGACAACGTGGAATAATAACATTTGTAAAAAATAGACTTTTAAAATATTCACAGGAAGAATAAAATTGCTTTGATTCGAAAATATGCTGTTGAAAATAATGTCCTGAAACAATTATATACAAATACTTAGATATACAAATACTTTGTGATAATGAAAGAATTTAAATTACACAAGGACTCCAATAAATGTCAATCAATTAGAAGGGACTGTTATAACTTGGCAACGTTCTTCTTTACGTTTGTGAATACTGAATTACATCCAAGAGACATTTAAAGAGAACTGAGTTCGCTGAAAGTAAATTTGTAAAATTAATGGCAGGACTGTAGAATATGATCCCTATGTTTAAATATGAGCAAATCAGCAGAAGTTAAAGTAAAAGTTAAAATGTAAAAAATTAACCAGATAAGAGAGGTCTGCTTGGAGTGCATATTGAAAATGCCAGAGGGAAGTTTCGCATAATTGCTTTTTAACTATCAACCTCTAGGCAGCGCCATGATCGGGGCGACCGCGCTCAATCTCAGCAGTCATAAGTGTGATTTAAACGTTTTTCTCCGGTTTCCCCTGCCATTCATTGCGCCCTTGTTTCATCATCATCTCATCCCCCATCTTCATCTTCATCATTCAGCGTACGATAGTCCGCCGATTCTTGGTGCGCGCAGGACTACGCTACTGCTCCTTGGCCTGTAAGTGATTTTGCATAGAACTCACTCACTCATCAGGAAGCACTGGAGAGAATGTGGAGTCTAATCTGTTAAAGGACGATGATGACAATGACTTTTGGATCAAACTGTATTTCAACATCAGAGAGGAAGCTAAATGCAAAGAGAGGATCTAGGAACCATGACCTGTTGAATCGATTGCCGCTACAAAAGGTGACGTGTTGGACGCAACGATATCTCAAATAAACTTAATCTCGATTTACTAGACTGGATTCGCTACTTCTTGAATCAAATAGCCTCCAACCGTCATCCAGATTTGGTTGATTTCGTTACATTTAAAACCATTGTCGGTTTAAAATCTTTCACCATTGTACTTTTTGAACTACGGCATATGAGATGTAGAAATTAGGGTCTGAGAAGAATATTTCGTTATTTCAGCTTTAATCAGTGGCTGGTCGGTTGGGCCTACATCCCAATGTGGCACCTATAACAAACGGCCAGGATCTACGGGCGGTGAGGCACGGACACAGAAAAGGGGCTCTCAAATATTTCCAGACAACGGTGGAGCCCTTCTCGAAGGAGTTTCATCCCCTATCACACCACCACCGGGGCACAAACCATTCCAAAGCTCAAGCCACCGTTATAACGCGCCAGCCCACTAGCCCTGGCACATTTGACCCTGTAACTGAACTAACGAAATTAAATAATATGAAATAAATGACGAGAGAGCGGAAAATTCAAGGAACCAAAAAAAAAAAAAAAAAAAACCAAACAAACAAACAAACAAACAAACAAACAAACAAACAAGTAACAATAACAACTAATATAAGAAGAGGGTCTGAGATTTCAAGAACGTAGTAAGTGAATAAATCTGGGAAGTTCAGACCCTCGAGTGATATTTATTAGGACTACTTCATGAATAAAGTAAGAATTTAAAAATAATGCCCCTAAACTTGGCTTACAAAATTGTAATAACTCTATATTTATGTCATGAATACCTAGCCCTTTCGGCCGGTCCTGGTGGGGTAGTGGTAACCATGCTTCTTGCCTCCTAAACTCAAGATCGCGGGTTCCCTCCCTTCGGAAGAGAAGTAAAGCTGTGAGTCCGTATCATATATTTACGGTACGATAAAGAACCTCAAGCTTGAAAGAAGAGGCCTCTGAGCAAAATTTGTGGGCCCTTTCATCCCCTTATATTTACTTATGAATACCTAACTATTAACAAACAGCGAGACCAAAATAGAAGAAAGTCGACTATACAACCGCTAGAGTTGGATTTACTAATACCAATTGAAAAAAAAAAAAAAAAAAAACAATACAGAGATAACATTTTACCATTATGAACAACACATTTATTAAACGTTATGCTTTAGGATTCCTCCTTAAAAGAATTACTATTCAACTAGTATCGCAAAACTATTTACTACCGCAATAATTTTAATATCATGCTCCCTCTTAACACTATTTTATTATATACGAACTACATATCCTATCCTTATAACAATGAACTTATTTGAACATACATAACTTATAAAATGGTTTCATCACCAAAACGTTTCGAAGAACCTTCCATTATGCGTTATGACTGTCGATAGTTTTGTTGCTATCAATACATTGCCTGCTACAAAAGTAGTCAGTAATGCCTGCTCAGAAATTATAGTAGGGATATAGAGTTGGTTAACTGACCAGAAGACAAATGCGGTAAAGGATTTGGTAAAACCTTACGATAATTTCACTGTCATATCGAGCCGAGATTGGAAAATTCAAAGTTTTGTTTAATTTTTATGGTCGATTTAATGATGATGTCACATAAGTGAAATAATCAAACTAAAACATGAGTTATTTTGTATGGCTTACTTATAAATATATTTTTAAGCTTAATGCGTCTCTGCTATATTATATCGTTACAAGATAGTCAATATTCGCAATAATAATATACTCAAGTGATTGCGGGACGACTGCGCTGGTGATATTCGTGCGCCTTGGGAAGGAATGTGTTAGAGAGCAAAATCAGCTTTCTGACTCAGTTGTTATTAGAACGGAAGCGGAATGTGTGGTAATTTTCGGATCCTCAGAGAGCGCCAATTTATCGCAAGGGTGACTGGGGAGCTGCCACGAGGGAAGAGCGTCGCGCTTCTCTGGCAAAGTACTTCGACGTTTTCTCAACCACAGGCGAGAGCCAAATAGTTGAGATTCCGAACTGCAAAGGCTGTAGAGTGGGATCCTTTATCGCAATGAGCCGAGGAAAGCCAGAGCACTAGCAGGTTTCCTTTTAAGTTCTCGTGGCACTGTAACACACGAGTATAGAATTACTGAACGAATTCCATTAGCAGCTTCCATTTATAAGGCTTTTCTACTTTAAAGCCATCACTGGCATACAGTGTGAGAGAGTACCCAGCGCAAAACAACACAGCAGTGTTTACAGATTTAAAGAAAAGTGATTTTAATCCATAAACCCTGCTTTATTAGTAAAATGCGGGTTTATTTCAGAGAAAACTTCTTCCGTGAAGGTACTTGCTATGTCATCGTCAGTTTTTGTCGGTCCTGGTGGTGTAGTGGTAACCATACTTGCCTTCTAAATCTAAGGTCGCGGGTTCGAATCCGGCCAGGACTGATGGATTTTTTCGGGGTAAAAATCGTAAGCATGGCTTCCTTCGGAATGGAAGTAAAGCCGCGGGTCATTTACGGCACGAAAAAGTACCTCAAGCCTTAAAGAAGAGGCCTCTGAGCAAAATGTGTCGGCCGTTTCACGCCCTAAATAGAATGGGACGCTGATGACCTGAGATGTTAAAGAGCGTCCGAAAATAAACAAATAAAAAAATCGTCAGTTACGGAACCAAAATATTTACCACAGACTAATTAATAGACTTCGGTAAAAGTCTACGATGAGACATTTACAAGCACAGTTGTAAGATACCATTATTACGTTAGTTCTGCTATTTTTTAAAATACCGAGGCAGAAATCGAAGTACAGAAAGATATGTAGTTTCTGTAAGCTTCGCTTGGAACTATGGCATGCAATATTAAGAACCACACATAAACTCGGTTGTAATAGAAAGAAACAGGAACTATGTAAACTAATCAAACTCCTTGCCTAGTTGAATAACTTTAAAAATGAACATAATATACAAATTAGGACTTATTAATTAATAAAATGCAATAAGTTACTCCATTACTGTGTGGTATTAGGGAACCAAAATTAGAATTTCTACAAGCTGTAAACACAATAAAAGAGAAATCACATTTTTTACAATTATTTTCATTGAGATTAAGACATAAAAATAAAACAAAATTTATGATTACTGATAGACAAAGCTATATTGTGTTGGTATTTTTAAACATTTTAAAATGTGTATTTAAGAAGATGGTGTTCATAGTAACAAAAACATGTTACTATTAAAAAACAATTACCATGTACTAAGCAAATATACACAACCAATAACAAACAACTGAGAGTTGCATCGTTTATCACTAGCTTTGAAATTGACTCTAATGTTATTGTAGTGAAAACATATGGTGCTAACTTTTTCTGAAGTTTATTACAGAGCGTTCTAACGTACAAATATAATTCTGAAACAGATAATTAGGTTAATAAATATTTCACATTTACTATCTTCACGACAATGCTTTTATTAAATGTAAAATATAGTTACAGTTAAATATAGTCTATATGCTGAGTTAATTTGTCCATTTATTTTGAAATAATATACAGAAAATTTAAGGCTAGGGCGTTTTTTAAATTTCGATTTTCAATATACTTACTTCTACTCCAAATGTCAAACTTTCCTAATTTTCAGAAGCTACTTTTATTATTTTATTTAAATGGTAATCGTATATTTTAGTTGCGAGAAAGCAAATGTTGGTGCCATTGGAGTAAGTTTTAAATGTTGGGTTTCAGATAAACCCCCTAATAATTTGATTTCACTGATTTTCAGAAACTATTTTTGTTATTTTATTTCAATGGCCTATATACCAAGTATCCTTTAAAAAAATTTAAATTGCTGCCGCTAGAGCGATTTTAAAATTTCGCTTTAACCCTACTCGTTTTTCAGGTATAACTCCCTCCTAATTTTCGGTCTCTGCTTTTATCAGTTTATTTTAAAGAAATATACTGAGTTTCGCTGAGAAAAACAAAAATTGCGGACGCTAGAGTTATTTTGTTTTTAAATTTTCGCTTTAAGTTAAACCCCCCCCCCTTCAATTTTGCTGGTAAACGAACTGGACGAATCGTTTGTTAATTAATGGTTATATGTCCAGTTTAGTTGAGAAAAAAACATGCTAGAGCGATAACACACACACACATGTAGTTTTTTTCAGTCATTTTAGGTGCCTAGTCGGTAGGATCGATGGAGATTTGAAGACATTTTTCAAAAATCTATTCATGGATACAACCCATGAAGAAACGAGTTTGAAAATGAGAACGTTTGACTTTCAATTGACGAAACCACAGATTCCAAAGTGGTTGTAGGTAAACTGAATACAGAAGGTGCCTTAGCTTCTAACGCGCGAATAACCAGATACTGTTAATTATTTACTCGTCAATGTGCAGCTTTTTATTACAGCTGTGAGAGGTATAAAAATGTGTTATTATTTGTTACGAATTCAAACAAGAAAGATCCTGGAGTATTTCTTCCGCTATCTCCAGTTGTTAACATGAAACAAATAGATAGCAATTTTACTTTTATGAGTAGTGTACTGTAATGTACTGTACTATTTCAGATATTGAACAGCTTCTCCTCCCCGTGTGACGGCGTATCTGCAGCTCTGTAAACATTTACACAGTATGTCGCATTAATGGCTTTTAGAAATACTTTTTCCGTAATTCACAAACCAGTTACCAACATGACTAGTAGGGGCGGATCATTGCCTTTGACTCACTAATTTGCGAAGGTTTTTTTTTTTTGATTGATTTATTTACGGACGCTCTTTAACATCTCAGGTCATCAGCGTCCCATTCAACTCAGGGCGTGAAATGGCCGACAAATTTTGCTCAGAGGCCTCTCTTTCAGGCTTGAGGTTCTTTATCGTGCCGTTAAATGTACGACACGGGACCCACGGCTTTACTTCCCTTCCGAAGGAAGCCATTACTTAGGATTTTTACGCCCGAAAAAATTCATCGCTCCCTGGCCGGGTTCAAACCCACGATCTTGGGTTTAGGAGGCAAGTGTAGTAACCACTACACCACCAGGACCGACGATCGCGAAGGGGATATGGTGACGTGGTTTCAGTGCTATAATACCAATCAGTAGGGGAAACATCTCATTTCATATTGAGGTTTGCATAATGCTTCGCAAGGTTCGTAGTGAGAATAGGCCTGTTCCCGCCCCTGGTGTATAGAGCAGGACTCAAGAGAGAGCTTTAATTTGAAAGTTCTAAACGCATAAATAAACACAACTACATCAAAATTATCACAAGTAATATCACGAGAGCATCTGAGATTACCGATAAATTCACAAACGTAGTGAAACCTTCAAGTGATATTTATTAGGACTATTTCACGAATATTTAAATATAATTTCTCTAAACTTGGCTTACAAAATTGTAATAATTGTGTATTTGTACTTAACGTTTTCAAGCAATCTTGCGACAGAAGAATGCCGATTGTAAGTAATGCCAATAGAGAACAGCAAAATACGAGTTTAAGACTATTTCATGAATAGAATAAGTATAAAAGAATTTGAAATTCGCACACAGAATATTAACACTTGTATCAAATGTTATACTTATGAATATATATTCTATTCAGAAACCGTGAGACTGAAATGGACTAAGTCGACTATTACAATCATTACCCTTCGATTTTCTAATAACAACTGAGAAAAAAATAACATGCCATATCTGTATTTTTCTTTGTATTCTGTGATTTGGAATTCCTGATGATAAGATGAATGTGCACACTTTAGGTATCACCAAAATGCTTTGAAGAACTCTCCATTTTGCGTTATGATTGTCGATTTTCCATTCTTTTGTTGCTATCAATAGTTCCCCACCGCCTCTAGCATAAATGGTCAGTGATACGTGCTCAGGAATTACATAGTGGAGGTATAGAGTTGGCTACATTGATCACAAGACAAATGCATGTCGCGTCATAAAACCGATTTGATCCATTTTTATTTTCCAGATAATTTCATTCCGAAATCCGGCTGTGATTGGTAAAAATTCAAAATTTTGTTTCTTTTCATTGGTCGAGTTTAAGATGACGTCACATGAGCGAAACATTCATTCTAAAATATGCAGGTGAGTCATTTTAGTAGGAAAATATAATTTATTATTTATTAGGTAATTTTCGGAGAGCAAATGTGCTTTAGATATTACAAGGTGTGCGCAAATAGCCTCCATGGTTATAAATTGATACGGCGGAACAATTGGTGGTCTTGTACTTTTGAAACTAGTACAATTAGAAAGAAAAAACTCAACATTTTTTCGTTCCTACCTCACACACCTCCGGCGGTAGACACCAAGGCGATGTCCACTCTCTCCATACCAAGTTACTTGATGGGTGCTCTGGCATCTCTTAACATAGTGACAGTATTTGCACAATATGTATCCCTTCTCTCGAAAATCAGAATGCAACTTAACAATTTTCTCGTCACTTAAAGCTTTTTGGTGAAAATAAAGGCGACTGCCACAAAACTTTTTGCTTTTTTGTATAGTAGAAACATAACAGTTGCTTTATTGTGGAGTTATATCATTTGTCTCTATTGATAAGGAAACAAAGCCTTCTGCTAGCAATGAATCACGTTTCCGAGTCATTTATAGTTACCATAAGCAATGAGGCACACCACAATATTTAAAATTGGAATTTTTTGAGTTGCTCTATATGCAGATCGCAATGTGCACCGTTACGATACTATATTTGTTTATAATCACGGAGATTATTTGCGGACACACTGAATTATAAATCCAGTTTTTGTTCGACTGATCGATATCGAAAATGAAAATCCTCCGTTCCCACACCAAGAGGAATATATAGCTATTTGTAATTTTACCATGCACAAGGAAGCAAAGAGTAACTAAAGCTTTCTCTGTTATTATACAAGAAGTTAGTAGAAGAACCCAACATATCACCTAAGAGTGGTTAACTAAGAAAGCTTTTATTACATCCTTAACCTCACTTGCAGTCGCTCTATACTTAAGCTTTCTGAGTAAACCGGTTATTCCAGTTGTCATATTGCATCAGCCATGCTGGAAGATGAAGCTATTTTCCCTTGAAATTCTTATATCAATTTTGATGTTTTCTAAACGCATATAGGTTAATTATTCCATTAAATTACTTGTGAATCCTTTTATATTATCGCACACAGTAGGCTACATTGCCTCTGACTGCATTTGTTTGCACACTATTACGCCAGATAAACAATCTGCCCCTATTAATGCAATGCACCGCCAATCCACTTTGCCATGGAGAACTCTTCTAGTAGATAGTATTTCCGTATTACCATATTCAGACCTGCATAACATGTACACTTTTTTAAGGTGCTCGTGACAATAAATGTATTCGTTGTAAGAAACATAACTATAGAATAAATTATCTCACAAAGCTATAGTTATAAATCTTGGCCGCTCACGCGGTGTTCTATGGCTCGGCTACTAAGCGTTGAGCAGTTGGCGGCCTCTCCACTTCAACTGCACTCACTGAAACGAGTATATAATCTTACTTTATAAAATATATTGGAAGTGTTGCCCTCCCTCTGCTATACAGTCATTCTTATTTTAGTGCTAATATTTTTCTTAACATTTCCTTAATTTCGCATTTGTGATAATTTCGGAAATAATTTTGGTGGTGAACATTCAAGATTTGCTTCAATTTCTTTTAAATATGCCCGTTTTAGTTCGCGTTTCTTGCTTTACACTGAACTAATGCATTGCATTTGTACACAGCATTGTGAATTATACTTATGAAAGGAGCCGAATGACCCGAAAAGTTTTGAATGATTTCGAACTTACATGAACGAACTGGTACCTATTAAAAATATGATTTATATACAAAAAGACACCGATGGTTCTCAAGCTATTTATGCTCAAGACAAATTTTACAAAGTGAGTTCCTGCTACGCACTAATGTATGAGTTGGCAACAATGTTGCCTTCAGCAGCCAATGTTTGCAGGCTTGTAGTCTTTTCGTCCGTTATATGGTATGTGTTGAGGTTGCTTGGTAGTTTGACAAGTGTTTTATGAATTATTGTGTAAATTTTGCTTTTTTAAATATCTAAGTTCAGCATGGACAAGTTTCTGATTAAAAGAAGAAAGTTTAAAAAGGGTCAGTGACCTCCAAACTCTTGAAAATAACAAGACACGACATTTCCCTTTCATCACTGTTGGCAAATATGACAGAGTGCGCTCTTAAGTTGCGTCCCTAGATGTCACCACCGCGCTCCCTTTGGAGAAAGGGCACTAGTCAGAATGAACAATTCAACTGAAATATGGTGAATTACCACATCTCAAGTTCTGGATGTTACTAAAAAATAATACTCAATAATAGCAGTGAAAGCAATTAATAACCTGTATATATTTCAACCACTTATTTGTACGAGCTGGGCTTTTCAGCACTAACATAAAAATCTAATATGCAATACATTTTTCTCCACTGAACAAGAAATGCGTGCGTGTTTGTCTTCTATACCACCACAAACTCAACTTTTGCGCATAAACATATAAAACATATAAAATATATAAACATATAAAATCGTATTTTATTTTAAGGCGTAATGCAACAAATCCAAATATGTTTAAGCTCCTAAAGTTATTCCCTAGTTCCTTTAAATATATATTGAGAGAGTCTACAGCAACGATTCACAAATTTCTTGCATGAATGAATCATGTTAAACGCCTGTTTTTACTACTGAGGTACCACAGGCGATGACACACGACATGAAATGATATGCAGGGAAAAGATTTTGTTTAAGGAAGGAAAGGTTCCAGGCCTAAGTATGCCATTTATGAAGACTGAGGAAAACCTGGAAAAAACCTCAATCGGGGAGGACGATCCTGGCGGGATTCGAACCCCAAACCTGCCGCTCACGAGTCCGCGCTTTAACGACTTCGGCCGTCCGTGACAGTTTTTCTTGCTTGCAGGACCCCCATTCCAGAATGAAATTATTGGTGACCCCTTCATCTACTTCCTTGCTTAATAATAACAATTAATTTTCAAGTTTTCGCGCGCAGACTTCAACAATGTGACATCTATTCAAACACAATATCCATTGTTGCGTTACTGTATATCCGGTCAAAATTATCATAATACAAGATTTAGTCAAACGTTTTTAATAAGAGCGGTCATGAAAATGGGTAAGTTCTTAAATAAAATTACTTTTTCCTTTATCCACCTTGACTGCCCAGGAGTTTGGGAAATGCTGCTCTAGAGTTAGCTGTCTAACCATCTTCACGAAGTAGAGGTGTCGCCGGCTGCGCTGTGTCTAGAAGCCAAGTCGAAATCAACGTTTATAACTATTAATTATAACAACAGTTTACATTTTTATTTTCTATTCTGATTCTTTCCCGCAATTTTCTATAGTTAGTTTAAGGGCGTGTTTTGTTGTCGGCATAAACAGATTTTTCTTATCTTCCTAATAGAAGCGAACATTAGAGAGAGAGAGAGAGAGAGAGAGAGAGAGAGAGAGAGAGAGAGAGAGAGAGAGTCCAGAAATAAGGGAACAAATGCACAAATAAAATTTTAATATGAATATATGTGAATATTTTTAAGCCTTCAACATTTCCTTTATAGATTTCTAAAATGTTTAGGGCGTCTTGCTCTAGCTTCTCTCTAAGTTAATATGTGTAAAATTAAGTTAACATGCATTTAATTACTATTTAACGTAATTGATGTGTACCTAAATTGACGTGTGTTTAGTTGGGTGAATTGTATTTAATTAATTTAATATGTGTAAAATTAAGTTGAGATGTATTTAATTGAGGTATTTGACAAATTTGGCTTGTTTTTAGTTAGATGAGATGTATTTAATAACGTTAATACGAGTAAAATTAAGTTGAATTGTATTTAATTAGTTTGACGTACTTAACTAGGTTAATATACATCTAACTAGAATGACATGCTTTTAGTTAGGT
Source organism: Metallyticus violacea (assembly GCA_030762175.1). Lineage (NCBI taxonomy): Eukaryota > Metazoa > Arthropoda > Insecta > Mantodea > Metallyticidae > Metallyticus > Metallyticus violacea. The sequence goes on along the minus strand of CM060836.1, from coordinate 88,078,720 downwards.
GAAATGTATTTAATTAAGTTAACTGGCATGTAAATATGTGTAAAATTAATTGGACAAGTATTTAAATTACATTGATTTATTTAATTCTGGGTTCGAATGTACTAAATTAAGTAAACTAATTTCTCATTTTAAGTATTTATCTGTAAATAATCATTATATTTTCATTGTTTTTCATTGTCAACGGAACCGCCACGGGTGGCCGATGTCGTTAAGGCGTGGGCGGGAGGTCTAGGGTTCGAATTCCGTCAGGACCGTCCTCCTTGACTGAGGTTTTTTCCAGGTTTTTCCTCAGTCCTCATAAATGGCAAATGCCGGGAGGTACCTTGGAACGTTTCCTTCCTTAAAAAAATCCTTTCCCAGTTTATCATTTCATCTCACGTATCATCAGTGTCACCGCCTGTAGTGCCTCAGTAGTAAAAATGGACGTTAAACACTAATAAAAAAATTGTCACCGGATGTAGTTAATATATATATATTTATTTATATTATACATAAAGAAGTTTTGGACGAACTTTGCGAGAAGAAAAATCTAATTTCAAAACTTGTCACGATAAAAATTTAATCTCAACAATAAAAAAAATAATAATAATAAACTAAATTGTTGCAGCTATTTATTGTTGTGAGTAAACAGCAAAGAGGGACCTAGTGGGCTTAAAATTGTATTTTGTTTACATTTTGGGTAAGAATGAATTGCAGTTGATGATTTAATACAGTCGCCATATTTCATTTTTGAACTTTTGCCAAAGCAAGAACAAAATATTTTGCATTTTCTAGAACGTTTTATTTCCATCCCCACTTTGACCTCCACTTTTATAATTTAAGAAAATGTAACAGAGAATCTTCTATGCACATATTATTTATTTGTTCATTTTTTGAAAATTATATATCCAGACTTAATTCGAAACCTATTATCATTCAGTGTCGAGCAAGTTTCAGCCCCAACTTAGTTCCTATGGAAAATATGTGGGCAGAAGTACAATGCAATGTTTAAGGACAAACTACTGTCTGTAACCCTGGAGTTCAGAAAAACTCGTTGCAGATATTTGGGGTATGTTGCGCATTAATACATTCTTTGCTGAGTTTTTTTTTATTATGAAACCAATGAATGGAGTGATTCCTATTAAGTTGAACGAAATTTCTTTGTTTATGAGAAGCATTTTACTTTGTATTTGTAATCCTTTTAATTATTTTTAAAGCTATGACAATTTTAATAGGGAAAAATATTATTTTTTTATCTCGGGACACGGTACTTTTTCACATTTCCAGAATAAAGTAATAATAATACACGCAGAGTAAAAAATAAGCAAATAAAATTAAACGCGCCTTTCTCTGGGCCTCGGTTTTATTATATTTTATGTGTAAAGCATTAAAATAATTAAGTTTTGAAGTTAAAGCAAGATTGAAGTAAAACCATTTTAAATACTTTTTCTGATACATTTTCGCTTGCATTCTTTAGTAAGATATTAATTTAAAACCACCTTTTATCTAATCTCATACCAAAATTATTTATTTACGGTGTGTTATCTGTAGGCTCGAAATAAGCTTCATTTCGATACAAGTTAATTCTTTAGAAACATTCAGTGATATTGGCGATATGGATAAACTTTTCTAATAACATTAATTATAATATTGATTTGAAAAATTAAATCTCACAAAAACGAAACTGTTTCCATATGTTTATTTCCGTAGTTATGGCGACTAGGTTCGCCGGCTGCCGCTGGGGAAAGCATCACTGACCAACGGAGCCCAGAAGTTAGGCAAAATGCCTTTTCTATCTGGTGATTAATTAGTGCTTAACGCCTGTTTTTACTACACAAGCATTACAAGCGGCAGACACTGATGATACGTGGAATGAAATGGTAAATTGGAAACGGATTTTTTTTTTTAAAAGAAGGAAGCGTCCCAGGGCTAAGTTTAGGGTACCTCCCCAGCATTTGCCATTTATGAGGACTGGCGAAAACCTGGAAGAAACCTCAATCAGGGAGGGAGGTCTGGTGGGATTTGAACCCCAGACCTCCCGCTCACGAGTCAGTGCCTTAAGGATCTCGGCTACCCTGGTGGTCTCTATCTGGGTGGACGTGTTTAAGAGTCAGATAGAAATAAACATGTTACTGTATATTTGGGATTGGTAGGAACAGTTTTTGTTTTGCTTTTTTTTTTTTTTTTTTTTCTTTTCTGTTTTGGCTTCTGTTACCTATTTTAAGTTTTAAAACCTTTATTTATTTTCTTTACCTGTTTTGGATAGTTATGGATTTGTTCTGCAATTTTTTATGCATTTTAAAAGTCTCACAAAGAAATTCAACATATCGAAGTGGAAAAAAGTTATAAAAATTAAAAGGCATCTTCCCTCATATCTATTGAAATCTTGTTATACATTTATTCTTTTTCAAGCAGTCAAAAACCTCCAGCTCTATTCATTCACTTAAGCTCTTTAAATAGCAGAATCTTCATTAGTGAGAGGAATACACGGTTACCTCGGGTGTACTAATACCAGGAAATAGAGAGGATGAGGGAAATACTGCGGTTTTGAATAGTCTGGGGAATGACCTTTTATTGATCTGTGCGAGACAGTTGTAAGAAATTTGTGGTGGGGGCTACTTCCCAGCTGCATAAATGTAGCAAACAATTGCAAGCGAGAAAGATGAGAGCTGTACAGCTGTGCAATAAACTGCACCTATAATGTGTTCAGTACGGAAGTAAGAGAGATACTAACTTGATTCCTCATTAAACGAATAAACAGAACATGAACTCGACCAGAACCCACTGTGCATCTTCTGCTCATTCGCCAGGATCATTCAAAACTATATTTTGTCTTGGTCAACATTTCCATGATGTCCTGGAAGGTGAATGTTCTGTTGTAACTGGTTTGATTCCTTTCGAAATAGCTTGTTTTAAATATGCTACAATTACTTAAGTGGAAATAGGACTCTGTATTTCCATGATGAAAAATATTCTCTCTGACAAGCAGCTGACTATGACAGTTGATACCTTGAAAAAACATCTTGTTGTTGCTTGTAGCCAAGAAAAGTAAGCTTAAGTACTTTAAATGTGATAAGGAATTATTAAGTTTTTTAATATCTATTTTCTGTAATATAAACGATACTACTCTCCGTTTTCAAAATTAAAGATGCCTATTTTAATTATATTTCTGCCTACTTTTGGTATTTTAAGTGCATTTTGCATGCCTACTTTAACCAAAATAAATGCCTGAGCTACCAGGTTCTGCCTATGGCACTATATCTGATGAACTATTCATTTATTTTACTTTTAAAAACAAAATAAGTATTTTGTTTACAGTGTGAAAGTTATAAGGCAAATACTTATTAAACAAATTTGTTTTGAAATTAACCGTGTTAGAGGATGAACATTAATGTAAACATTCTCAACGTGTTATCGTTGGACTAATTCATAAGTTTACAAGCACAAACGCTTGGAAACATAAATGAGATTCCTTCGAACACATGTTAACATTTTCTCTTCCCGCCGAGGTAAATAAAAAATTAATTCCTTCTAATGTTGCGCTTCATGAAAACAAACATCCGGGGTTTGGTTAAGAGCTCCATTTAAAAAGGCGAACGTAACAAAAATCGAAGAAGCGTCGCCCTTGCACGTGATTTCGTCACCTTGCAGAGAGCAGCAAGCCTTCTCGCTTGCCATTTGAATTCCGAACACGTCCCGCCATTTACGTCCAGAAATTTAGAGGACGTTTTGGGAGTGAGGTAGGCGACAGAGATACGAGAATGCCGGAGAACTGGACAAGCCGGGAGAAGCGACCTGAATGCTGGGCTCTGTGCACCCAGCATTAACCTTAGTTCATGCTTGAGCAAGTATCATATCCCAGGATAATCCTGAAGTAACAAGAGCACGTGACTTAGTAATTGAAATGTGTAACTTAAATGCCTCAATATGAATATATTGTCTTACATTTCGCTCATAAGTCCCAGTTGAAGAGATTGTACTTTTTTGGTAAGCTGTATCAATATAATAAATTTACAACGCTCATATGATTTATTGAATTATAGTTTAATTTGATAAATTTCCTCTCATCGTTCTAGCCAAGAGTATGATAACCAGAGCTCGGAAATTTAGGCATTTATTTGGGCTAAAATAGGCAGGCAAAAGGGCACTTAAAATACTGAAAATAGACATTTATTAAAAGTGAAAAAACAGAGTAATATCATTCATTATTAATGATAATAGGTATTTAAGATGCTTATTAATTTATTTATCACATAATTAAAGCACTTAAGCTTACTTTCTTGGTTACAAGCAACAAGAAGTAGTTTTTTAAAGGTATCAACTGTCACAGTCACCCGCTTGTCAGAGAGAATATTTTTCATCATGGAAAAAGAACGTTCTATTTCCACTTAAGTAATTGTAGCATATTTAAAACAAACTATTTCGGAAGGACTCATACCCGCTAGAACAGAACATTCACCTTTTAAGACATCATGGAAATGTTGATCAAGATAAAGTAAAGTAATTTCGAATAGTCCTGGCGAATGAACAAAATATGGCTTCTGATGGAATTAATTTTCTGTTTATTCGTTTAATGAGGAATGAAGTTAGTATCTCTCTTACTTCCGTACTGAACACATTGTAAGGAACGGTTTATTGCACAACTGTACCGCTCTCATCTTTCTCGCTTGCAATTGTTTGCTATATTTATGCAGCTGGGAAGTAGCCCCCACCACAAATTTCTTAGAACTGTCTCGCACAGATCAATACAAGGCTATTCACCAGACTATTCAAAACCGCAGTATTTCCCTCATCCTCTCTATTTCCTGGTATTAGTACACCCGAGGTAACCGTGTATTCCTCTCATTAATGAAGATTCTGCTATTTAAAGAGCTTAAGTGAATGGGTAGAGCTGAAGGTTTTTGACTGCTTAAAAAGGAATAAATGTATAACAACATTCTCAATAGATATTTTTATAAGATGAACATGCATTTAACTTTTATAACTTTTTTTCACTTCATATATTGAAATTCTTTGTGTAATGTTTAAAATGCGTAAAAAATTGCAGATCAAATCCATAACTATCCAAAACAGGTAAACATAAATAAATAAATAAATAAATAAACATATAAAGGTTTTAAAACTTATAATAGGCAACAGAAGCCAAAATAGGAACAAAACAAAACAAAACAAAAATTGGCCCTACCGATTCTAAATGTAGGTACAATAACATGTTATTTCTATCTGACTCTTAAATACATCCATCCAGATACAAAAGGCATTTTCTCTAACTTCCTAGTTCTTATCCTTGGATGTCATAGAACATGACAATACTAATATACAAGTACACCAATTGTATTATCTAATGGACATTTAAACTGTACCAGCGATGGTAATATGATAGAAAGGAGAGGGCGCGCGAGTGACTTCCCAACAGCATGCATATATTTTTATAATTCTTTTGTGTTTTAAAAATAGGAAATGGTATTCAATTAAAAATGTTGTTTTTTTTTTATTTTATTTGTGTTTCCAAAGAGCGATATTGTAAAAGCTAAGATTAGGCGAACTGTCGTTACATAACAGATTCCTGTATATCACACGAACAGTCACTGATTTAACGCAATGCATGGAAAAGTATTACATTATTTTTAACCCTAAGTTCTAACTTTTCTTCCGTGATATCTTTAAACATTAGAAATTGCTGAAAACTGTGGTGTGGTGTGATTTTTTTTAATCCCATAGTCTGGGGATTAGAAGTTCATTGTTCCAGTTCCCATAATTCACTGGTACTGAACACAGTGGTATATATCGCCACGGGTGGCCGAGGTCGTTAAGGCGCGGACACGTGAGCGGGAGGTCTGGGGTTCGAATCCCGCCAGGACCGTCCTCCCTCACTGAGGTGTTTTCTAGGTTTTCCTCAGTCCTCATAAATGGCAAATGCCGGGGAAGTACCCTAAACTTAGGCCTGGAACGTTTCCCTCCTTAAAAAAACAATCCTTTCACGATATATCATTTCATCTCATGTATCATCAGTGTCTACCACCTGTGGTGACTCAGTAGTAGAAACGGGCTTTAAACACCATTAAAAAAACAGTGGTATATAGAAATTGTAAGCAACTAGTCCCTCTATCCACCAGTTTCTCCAGTAAAATCTCGTTCAGCATTAATTTTGTCATCCCTGTTGCAGTCCTGAGTTTATATTAAACACTCATAAATATAGCAGAACTACATCTAATGGTACGGCTAGTATGCATAGCACGCTCCAAGAAATGTCAAATCATATCGAATTTATAGACCGATAAGAGTGAAAATGTCAAATTCAACGTGAAAATACAGAACAAGCCAAGAAAGTGACCTTTAGAAGCATTTTACAATCTATTGCAATCATGAAAGACTATGTGGCCCTGTCCACTAATGAGAAATCTAGGAGATTGGATGCTACCCGTATAGAAGTTTCCAAGTGCAATCCAACTTTTCTTATACAACTCCAAAATCTGGTTCATCAGCGTCAATAATTCAGGTTCATCGAAGTTTTATAACGTTTATACAACATTATAGAGTTTTAAGCTATCAGGGGCAGTGACGTTGTTCTTATTATTATAGGGTTTCTATATTTTTTTTTTGCAATAACATTGTATTTTATTTATCATTTCTATTGCACAGATATTTAATTTTAAGATTTGCTGATATAAATCGTCTTTGTTTGTTAAGAAGGCTGATGACTGCAAAAGCATATGAAGTATTTTGTTAGAGGAGTTCACCTTAAAAGAAAATGAAACTGTATGTCGTACTTCTGTTAGAATGCCTTCAGAGGCATAGAATGCTTAACAGGAGATAGCTGTTACATTTGCAGAATTTTACTGAACAGAAGGCCGAAACACAGCAACTTTGCTTATTTCTGGATACAAAATTACATCCTCCAGAATCAATCGTGGAAGCATCACACGCTGTGCTTCTTTAGTTAAAACACCATACGGCTATTCGTAGAACGCCACAGTTCTTTCCATACTCCTAAACTAACAACCGCTTGTTTTTTCTTTAAAGATGCAGAAAAAGTCACAGGGTGCCAGATTTGGACTGTAGGATGGATGTTTTGCTTGTGCCACTTTCAGCTTTGTGGAAATTTCCATATTTTCAAATTGATGTGCACAGAGGCATTGTGATGGTGAAGAAACAAATTTCGTAACTAAGATTTTGATCCTCTTTTTGTTAGTGTTCCGAAGTTCCTGGGGAGGCAAACTTTGGCATTGACTATTTTGAGTACAATGGTATCACTACGTCCATTTATTGAGAACCATCAACCTCTTTGATTCCGGTAATATTGGTAAATTTCCTCCCCTGTGAAGATATCGTGGACACACTATAAAACGAGCTACTATAAAACGAAGAACCATTTCCTGGATTCGTTCCACTCTTACTGCCTTTTGTACTTCGAGATTGTAGGATATATATGGCAATAAAACTTCCTTACAAGGATTTCTGACATGTTTACCGAATCTTTATCTATAAGTCACTCGCGGAACATTCTTCACTAAGGCTTCTACGAAGGAAATTTCAAAAAGTTTTGCAACCAACTTATCTATTGTTGGACAATAATGTCTATAAAAATGTAACTAAAGCAGTCAGCAAATATTGGCCTTAAGCTGTCAAAATATGCATAAGTACAGGTTTAAACTTGCATAGTCACTGTCGTAAAATCTGTTCAGTTCAGTCCTGTGTCAAGAGCTGCTGAAAAATCAAGAATATTTGTAAAGAAAACTTTAGATTCTAAATTTTACCGCTGTAAGCTAGGTAAAAGAGCGGGAAAAAAAAAAAAAAACAAAAACACGAAAACTTGGTAGCTGTTTCTCATGGTGATCAAGTGTAGTTATTTTATATCAATGCAAGAGGATATCATTTGAAGAAGGGCGAGGGACTTTGAAAGATAGCCCTAGCTCTAGCCAGCCTCGGGAATGTGAATGAGAGAACAATTCAAGGAATGGGGAAATTGGTGGAGGAAAATCGACATATAACTGTTGAAATGTTAGATTTGGAAGTGGATATCGGTGTTAGCAGTAGTGGCAGTATATTCCACGAACATTTAAAACTGCGAAAAATCTGTGCAAAATGGTTCTACATTCTTAACCAATGAAGAGAAGAAAGGAATGTGCAAGGAACTGCTGAACATGTTTCCATCATCAAATGGTTCTAAACTTTTGACAGATAAATGCCCTGCAATGAAAGTTGGTTTTATTACTATACTACCCCAATAAAGATCAGAACTGCATGTGGGTAAATGAGAATGACCGAAGATCAGTTGTTCAACAATATTTTCGTTTTCGGAAATGAATGTCCCATGTTTTCCTCAATTATGAGGGACCATTGGTGGTTTTTGTTAATTTGATTTATTTACGGAGGCTCTTTAATTCCTCAGGGCATCGGCGTCCCATTCAATTCAGGAAATGAAATGGCCGATAAATTTTGCTCATAGGCTTCTTCTTGCAGTACTTCCCTTCCGAAGGAAGCCATACTTAGGATTTCTACGCTCGAAAAAATCCATCGACCCAGCCCGGGAATGAACTAGCGATCTTGGGTTTAAAAGTCAAGCATGGTTACCACTAGTGGTTGACCGTATGCCTGAAGAAACATCAATAAATGGAGAATACTATGACACTTATAATTTGGATCCTTTATTTGAAGACCTGAGGTGGTGACGTCTAAAGCGGGAACTTCAAGGCTGTTGCTTTTGCACGACAATGCGTTTCCACACAGAACATGTATAAATTTGAGGAAACTGGAAGTCGCAAAGTCCAGTTGTTAGACTCTCCATCCTATAGCCCTGACCTTGTGATTCCTGGTTGTTTCCTCGAGTGAACGCTTGCATTACTGGAACACCTTTTAAATGAGCAGGACCTCGCTCAAGTTATAAATGCAGCTCTGTTGACAATATCACAGTTCGAGTGCCGCAATATTGTTGTTGCATCATCTACAACTATATGTGGAGAGAGATGGAGAGTGCCTTGAAGGATTGTGAGGATAAATTTTCGAATTCAACCCTTAGCTTGAACTTTAAGGTGACACTTGCAAAACTTTTTGAATGTCTCTCATACAATGATTTCATCTATAACCGTGGTTATTGGACTGTCTGTGTGTTCCTCATGTTTCAAGGTTGTTTTTCCTATCCTAAACCTTACAAACCAGTTACAGACTTTTATATCTGAAGGAGCAGAATCTGGTAAAGTTCTCTGGAAATTTCCTAAGCATTCTTGTTCGCTCAGGCTGCACTTATAGTTACAGCTGCAACATCGTGTGCCGCGCGCTAGCTTCGGCTATGGTTAGTAATAAAGAGACGTTCTTTCCAGTGCTGTCAATAGGAAACGTATATCTCTAGTAGTTTCTTCAAATTCAGAAAATTGAATAGCAACCCTCGTCATGTGGGCAACACAACTGCTGTTGCGAGTTTATTTGCATGATAACTTTCACTATTAATGTCATCCGAGAGACAAAGCTGATGTGCGCGCTGCCTCCGCTCCAGCCGCTAATCCTTATCGATCTTATCAGGCATTACTAGAGCGATTAACATTATACACGCTCCTTTCACATTGTGTTACATGAACAACATAACGGCCTAATGTTAAGGGGGATCACTGCCTAGAACCAACTTAACGCACAATCTTAAATCTATCTTAGGTTGTAATATTATGAGACGCAAGGTGCATATTTATACACGCTAACTGCTAGAACCGGAGTTCAATTAGAGCTGCAGAAATTAATATATAAATAAAAGAATGCTATAAGACAGAAAATTAAAAAGTCTTAAAGGAAAACAACCTCGAAGGAACTAAATTATTCTATTTCGATTTAAGCTTTCAAAACAACGTGAAACGAAAAATTGCCGACTTAAGGTCCTAAACCTCATTGATAGCAATTGTTTAACAATATTATTTTAACAAGTGCATTTTCACATGTTTGTATACTACGTAAAGGCAATAATACTCAATATAAAGTCACAATAAGATAAAGGCAATAACATTTGTATTTGTAACTCTAAACATTCATTGATAATATGCTTTTATCATATAAATTTAATAAGTTCATTTTCATATGTTCTTATATTAAGTGTATATATATATATATATATATATATATATATATACACTCAATATAAAGCTCAAACACATTTAATGTTAATAGCTATTTAGGTATGTTAATTTAAGAAGTTAATTTGCGTCTGTTATTACGTAAAATAAAGGGCTTATATTCGATTTAAAGCCCTAAACATTCATTGATAATATGTTTTATAAAAATCATATAAATATAATAAGTTCATTTGCACATGTTTTACGTTAGGTAAGAGATTTCATTTTCAACTCAAATAACAAATATTCAGCGGTAATATGTTGTAAATCGTATAAATTTATTAAGCTCATTTATATAGATTTCATGTATCAGATAAGAGTATTAAAATGTATGTCTTAATGTTTGTTTATTGGCTTTTATGACGATACTCAATAATATAAATGTAACGATTCAAAGGAGCACATACATAGCTAAGAATATGAAAAGATTAAAACTACAGATAAGAAAATTGTAATACTAAGTGAATCAACCAATGACAAGTGTAACAACATTAAAATGTGTACCAAGAATGAAACACGAGACGGACATCTTTATTGCGACTAAATGAACGAATTTCATTCGCTTAATATACGTATGTTTGAAATGTAATGCATAATGAACAGTATTATTACAATACTATGTAATAACTGACTGTTTATATCTCAAAATGTGTTAGTTATGCTTTGGCTTCCGTAGAGAGAAGTTGTGTTTTAAATTCCATTAGCAGAAATCGTGGTTTGTACTCCGTAAAGTGAGGCTACATTTTAACATTACGTAAAGATAAGTGGCGATTAATATTTTTTGGAATAAATTACAAAATTATTAATTGTGGTGAATGATAGGAGTTAACAGTTTGAATTAATATTTATATAGGAAAATAGTATACGAGTTACAACAGGACAAAAAGCACCGTTTTCGGGAGAGAGATATAAATAATATCACGTCAGTCGCGTATTTAGTCTGGATCTAATAATATTCACAGAGCATATCGTAATCAGAAAAATGTACTGCTATGTGATAATAACAAAACATTAATAAACTATGTAGATTTATATCCATGTGATGTTGTTATATTTAAAATCACACGCCTTTCACCCCAGAAGTATCAATCTGAAAAACCCAGCTATACTATCAAACCCTGAAGTAGCTGAGCATATTGTAGCGGTAGTTAGGAACGACGTCAACGTCTACGATGGCGCACCAATTTGGTACCCAACATTCCACGACGTCGGTGCACTTAATTTCCCATACAAATGTCAGCGCATAAATAAGTTTTATATTATGGCTAATAAGGAATGTTTCACTCACTCTCGGCCCCTGATTTCCCCTTATAGCTTATAAATTAATGAACTTAATTCAATGACTTTGACTTAAACATACGATATCCCCACTTTCAAAATTATGTGCTAAATAATTTTGTTAACAAAAGGAGTTTGGCAGCAATGATTAACTCTTACCTTGATGAGGCGAGGCGCACAGTGCTATCTTATTTCAGTCGAGTTCCACGCTACTTTCTTTGCAACAGTGTTGTGGGTGCTCTGCGATGGGGGGGGGGGCAATCATGAGCAGTGTATTAACATAACATTTTGCATCAAACTTCGCAAATCCTTCACCGAGACTCATGAATTGATGTCAGAAGCTTGTGGAGATAATTGTTTAAACATTACTCAGTGGTATAAGCGGCATGATCGGAAGTCCGTAGTTGATGACCCGCGTCCAGAATTTGAGGTCCATAAAAGTAGACGTCTGACTATTCGAGAAATTGACGAAGAGTGTTACATTTCTGTGGGATTGTGTTATGAAGTCAGATGTGCATCAAATTGCAGCAAAGTTTGTCCCTCGGCTATTAACACAAAAACAGAAGAACAAATCAGCAACTTCTGAGTCGGGTTAATGAGGATGCAACTTTTATCATTAGAATCATTTCTGGTTCTATGGCGACAAAACGTGGCTACGATACGAGACGGAATCCACTCATCACATTGGGTTGGAAAATCTTCACCAAGACTCAAAAAAGTTCGTCAAATATCAAATACTGTTGACGGTTTTCTTCCACATTCAGAATGTATTTCACACGAATTTCTGTGAATGTGAATCGCTGGTATTACCAAGATATCTTCAGAAGACGCTTCGAGAAAACGTGATAAGGAAGAGGCTTGAACTGTGGAGAGAAAACTCATGGATCCTGCAAGACGTTGACCCACAGCGTATTCATCATCAGTGGTTCGTGACTTATGCGCGAGATGACTGTTCTTCCCCATCCTCCATACTCTCCTAACTTATTGCCTATTTTTCATTTCCGAAGCTGAAATCCAAGATGAAAGGAGAAACATTCGACTGAGCTAAGGAGGGAAAAAAAAAAATTCTGCTCACAATCTTGAAAAAAGCGTATTACTCGTAGAACTGTTTTCAGAAGATTAAATCATGTTGGGAGAGGTATTAATAAAAGAGGGGTTAATTTTAGGGAGACAAAGCTCAGGATGCAGGTATGCCCAAATGTTAAAATATTAAAATGTTAGTTTATTTTCTGAACATTTGCATGAGAAAAATTATTGAAAAAGTCATTAATATCAAGGCAAGAGAACACCAGTTTCTTCACGTTACGTACTGATTCACCAACATATAGTGATTCACAGCCTCAACTTCTTGCTGAATGTATTTTTTGTACAATTTTACGAAAGTTCCTGGTTTATGCAATACACTTTCCCTTTTAGCACGTCTTAAAAGAGTACAAGGTAGTCTCTTTGGTGAAATGGTACAATCATTACAAGTGTCGCACGTGGCCGCATTGTACTGAAAACAGCCCGTACGCAGTTGTTCAGCTTATTCACAAACCCACTGAAGATTTCTATGTAGACTAAGGTATGCACACCGCAACCTTAATATTTTTCAAGATGAAAAGGTGTTTCACGCACGATATAAAGACTCACTAGTCCAAATGGTTGTCCATGTCTCCATTTACGTCGGGCCTATGAGCTAATCAGAATATATCTGGTGGGACCAATGGCAGCCATTAAGTCACATCTGTTTGTGGGAAATTTTAATGCTTGTAATACCATAATGCAAGTATCACAGTCTTTCTGGCCAACAGATTACGGGACTAGTGGAACTCTCCTCCTGTGACAGTTACTCAAGGACAAACAGGGAGGCCTGCAGTCTATTTCTCACTTCCTGCTACGGTCTAGGACATCCAACAATGTTCGAGAATTTTTCAGTTTCTTCATAAGCTACTGATTCAGCATTCCTTTAACAACAAAGTTTCCATGCATGCGAGCTATAAACACATTCTGTTTCGATGTGTACTGGTTCATACCGCATTGCACGTACTGTATTGCTAGTAACTCAAAGACAAGAATATTGTTGACAGTCCCGTAACAACAGATTCAGATGCGTCACTCTACTGTCGCGGACAGCGAACACGAAGGGCTTGCATAATACACAGGTTAGAAAACTGCGTCCTTCCGTAACGACCTTTCTCAACACCGAGATTATGAGCATGTAAATTTACGTCCATTAGTTTGAAACTTATAGGCAAAAATTAGATGCTGAAAGCCACCAGTGAAACACCGGACAAGGAAAATGCCACAAACAGCCATCACAATGCTAGTGAAGAAAACGTCCAGTACCTTTAGGAATAGTGAGAACAGTTTAAAAGTCCCGCAACTTAGATCGGTCGGCCATAGACCTATTCCCCCTCCCCTTTTACATTTCAAATGAATAGATTCACTAAGCGGCACATTCTCTCTTCCATTCACTGTGAGAAGAATTCCGACAGAGTCGGGCAGTTGTGTTGTGCAATCGAGAGTGAGTTTTCACTAAATAGGGCCGTACAGTGGTGAGATACTCACTTATTGTTGCATATTCATCCTAAAGGATTTTATCGCGTACAGAAAACCGTATGAAATTTAAATGTAAATTTCCTGGCAGCCCGGTTCCAATACGTAAAACATTAAAGTTAATACAGTAGCTTAATGTGACTGATCGGGAAAAAGTCGAAACCTGCTCCTCAAACCGTGACGGAATTCGCACCAAAATTATTAGCCCTGGTTTACGGTCTCCTCGTTTTCAGGTCTTACAATTTGTGATTTTTATCTTTGATTAAAAATAGAGCACATTCAACTACCCTCACACCCTGGAAGAACTTAAAATAAACTTTCGAAATGAAGTTAGATCCATTAGTAATGGGGTACTGATGGGTGTCAATGATACTTTCCTAAAAAGGCATGGATTTTGTGTAAGGGAAAATGGACAATATTCCTACTTTAAGGAGGACCAGTGCCAAACTTTATTTGATATGTTGTACCTAAGTATTAAATGGTGAAGTACTTGAGTACCGCGAGTCTACGCAAGAAAATACCGACGGCAACGCGGGATCTAAGCGCGGCTGAATGATGTATCGGAACGTTTAAACTGCTCTCATTATATACGTTTCTTTCAATATTTATTTACCCCTCGAATGCGGGCAAAGAAACCTGTTGTAATTATTTTGAATCATAAATCAAGTTAAACATTTTGCATATTTTTTTTACGATTTTATATGTTTTATTTGCTACGTACTAATCTGTAATATTTGTGTTTACGAATATTGAGATTAGTTCAGCAAAGCTTCGTGTACCGGGAGATGTATGTACAACGGATTAGAGAAATAATAAATATATAATGAAAAATGTTGTGCAAATGTAGATCTTTATGTAAAACGTTGAAGCGGAAACATGTGATAAAAACGGATTAAATAGCCCACAGGTACGCAAAGATTAGTATTAAAAAACGTTTTTGAAATGCCTTTATGTAGAAGAATATAATCCTTCAGCGTCCACAAATGGGCATCCTTTGGCATAAATGTTTCATCAACCATGCAGAATTTAATAATTTTCCTTCATAGCCACTTAATCTGATTTTAACCTGAAGCAGAAAGGGCTTTCCGGCGTTCGCTTTTAAGCCAGTCATAATATCTCTCCGCAGAAATCTCTTTGCCAGGCCGCTTTCATGCGCATACAAACGCGCTGATACCAAGAGATTCTAATTAATTTAGGCTGAGCGTGTCTCCGTTGTTGTCGAAACGGGTTTCGGTGATATATCCAAAGCACTTCATTTTCCTAATGGAAACTCTAGCTCCTTGCCTTCTCTTATTGTGCAAAGTCTTTTGATTTCTAAAACACTGCATCGCGCCAACGTCACATCCGCTATGAAATTGTGACACGCGTACAGCTCCACTAACAACGTATTGTACCATAGCAGCATGCAACGGTTTCCTATCTCTTAACAGGGCAGTGGCGTGCAGTACACAACAGAATGATGCTTAATGGCTTTATTCATTCTGTTGCTTCATTGAAACACGAGGCGTAATATGACCTCTAGAAGGGAACTTTGCACACTTTTTCTAAACAATATCACGAAATCATATGTAAAGATTACTAGTAACACGGGGTGACAGGTGGTAAAGCTTGGTGACTCACATTTGAAAGGACCAGGGTTCAAATTTCTTGAGGTCGGTCATCCTGACCTTGAGTTTTTTACGCTTCCCTGGTCGCATATGGATGCTGGGGAGGATATTTCCTTCTGACGAAATTTCCGCTATCCATTCATTCCCTGGTGGTGTAATGGTAACCATGCTTGCCTCCTAAACCCAAGATTCATTCTCGGCCGATTCGTTTCAATCAGGACAGACAGATTTTTTCGAGCATAAAAATTCTAAGTATGACTTACTATGGAAGGGAAGTAAAGCCGTAGGTCCGGTGTCGTACATTTACGACACGTACAAGCCTGAAAGAAGAGGTCTCTAAGAAAAATTTACCGCCCGTTTCAAGCCCTGAATTGGATGGGACGCTGATGACCTGAGATGTTAAAGAACGTCCGTAAATAAAGCAAATCAACAATTGTTTAATCCCTTTGGTTCTGTTACAGGTCAAAAGTGCCACGGCGAGATGTGACGGTGGCTTGTGCTTTGGAAATATTTCTACCTCGCCTATGGTATGAAAGCAGCCCTTCTGAAGGGTTCGAACTCCTTGAAAAGAAGGCCTCCGCCGTCGGAGGAGTGTTATTTGGGACCCTGTCCACGTCCGTAGAACTTGGTCACCCAGTGTCTGCCTCCCATCATTCCTTCCTACTGCAGGTGCTTCCTCTGGGAATGTAGGCACAAACGGCTAGACCTTGAGCAAGGCTGAAATAAGAAACATATTCTTCTGCTCTTAACAATCTAATCCAATCCAAAGCCCAAATATCATGTTAGTCTTTTTCTACTGGTGCAAGTAACTGCTTTTTGAACAATGCCAATATAGCATTTGAAACAGATGAAAGCTTTAAAAAACCAAGATACAGAAAAAATTACAATGTCCCAGAATCGCCTTATATTTATAAGCTCGTGTACTTTCATGGCACATGTGCCACATTTGTTACATGTTGCAGAAATTTTACGGAGGGACAAAATTATTAGTAGTGGTAGTGGTAGTGGTAGTGGTAGTAGTAGTAGTAGTAGTAGTAGTAGTAGTAGTAGTAGTAGTAGTAGTAGTAGTAGTAGTAGTAGTAGTAGTAATAGTAGTAGTAGTAGACTTTAATTTTAGCAGTTCTAAAGTACACACAAGTAAGTATAACTGTCGCATGAGCCTTACGGCCGTACATGCTAATACCGTCCTTGTAACAATCAAAATATACATACATAAATACAGACCTATACCACACACATCACATCGATATACTTAAGTCACTTTTTTCTAAGACTAATTATATGTATTTGCATATGATTATAACCCTTGCCGCTGAGCCACCTTCCCCTTACTTACTTCCTCCCCAACTCCTCTCTTCTCTCTGTAGTCATTAACCTTCTTTGTCGGATCTTCCATAGAAATATTACCGATTTGTGTGTGAGTATCTCGCATGCACCAACACTTCCCGGCAGACGTTCAAAATTCTGTTGGAATTCAGAAATTGCGGTGATAAATACTCATTTCTTAAAATCTCAGTTTCCCTGCATTCTAGCAGAATATACTTCCAAGTGCCGTTTTCTCCTCACGGTGGGCAAATTCTTTCCCCGAGAGCATTAACTGTTTTACTTGCTTTCCAAGCCCTCAATCGGAACCATGTGAGACCACATCTTTCTTCTCTCCCACAGGCATCTAGATCCCCCCCCCCCCAACCTCAAATCTGATCTATTTAAACCCGCAGGTTAAGCGATATCTTTTCTGTGCATTGAGTCTCCGTATTTTGGTTATCCATGTCTCGCTAACGTCTATTTATTCAATTACACATTATTGCAAGTTCATACATAGAAAGCAAACTTTATGCACACATACGAGCGTAGGTCAATGGGTTTCCGGCCTAACCATTTTCTCTGTATAATATAAACAAAAACTACCTTTCATTTTTCAATATAGTTACCCTTTATTGCAACACACCTCTCACATCTTTGAATTAACATTTCAACCCCTCCCTCCAATAGTCAGAAGTATTCTATGCAAAACTGGTATAAACAGCATCCATCACTTCTTCTTAAATTTCCTTCCGGAAAGGTTCTTCTTGAGCTTTGAGAAGAGGAAAGTCACTGGGAGCTAGAGCTGGGTAGTAGGGTGAATGGTCGATCTCCTTGAAGCTACAATTCTGCACAGCTTCCTTTGCAACAAGAGCTGTGTGCACAGGCGCACACCACCACTCAGCTATCCTTGCCTTTTCTCTTTGATGGAAGCACATAGTCTGTACAATAGGCCAGCATAGTACTCCCCATTTACTGTAGTGTTCCTCTCCTTGAAGTCAATGAAGAGTATTCCTTCACAGTTCCAAAAGATTGTGTCCATGATATTCTTGGTTGACTGGGTGGTCTTGGCCATTAGAGCCGGTGCTTCGCCAGGTTCGCACCACTCCACGGATTCTCTTTTAGGCAAGGGATCATAGTAGAGGAACATAGTTTCATCTCCTGTAACTCGTAGCCACGGCAGAGCTCGATAAAATGCCTGACAACAGATGACTAGTGCTGCTTTTGGACTGAGGAAAGAAGTCTAGGCACTAACCTTATTCATGTTTAAATGTTCATGAATAATTCTAAGGACTGTTGATTTAGAAAGGCTCAACCTTGTTGCTATTTGTTTACTTTTGAGCCGCCGGTCTTCCATAATTTCTCCTTCCACAAGAGCAATGTTTTCAGGAGTGAGCACCTCCAAGGCCAACTTGCACGCTCTTCGTCTTCAATGCTTTCTGGATCCATTCGAAAAGGTTTGGCCAATTCTTTTACGGCAGAATATGAGGGAGGTGCTTTCCCATATACACCGTCCAATCCCTGTTTAATTTCATTTGGAGTAAGTGCTTCTTTTGTGAAGGACTTAATAACAGCTCGAAACTCCATTTTGAACATGTCACAATTTTCTACCCATAGCTTTCTTTATGCAACTATATCTGAACAACCGAACACAGTGGAGCGGAAGTTACAGCTGCAATTATTTACTTAACAGATTAGGTAGGACACCAGATAAGGGTTTTGTGAAGGTGATAAGCCGTACCGGCGAGGCCGGAAACTTGTGGACCTACCCTTGTATATGTACAGATGTTCGCATGTTATTCCGCTATATGCTCCTTAATTGAAATTAAAGGAAAGAAAAGTACATGCATAACGACTTGAAACATTTAAGAAGAATATAACCGATAATGAACGAAATGTTGATTCATTACTGCGCACCGGAAACTAAGCAGCAGTCTAAGCAGAGGATCGCACGAGGCGTATCGGCTCCGAAATGAGGAAGTACATTCCATCCGCTGGAAAGCTGGTGGCTTCTGCTGTTTGGAACATGAAAAGTATTTTCTTAATTGACTACTTGGAGAAGCGGAAAACTATTACTGAGGAATACTGGGCATAATTTTTTGGGGGAGACTGAAGGCAGCGATCGTAGAAAAATGTCCTGAAATGGCCAAAAATAAAGTGTTGTTTTACTTTGATAATGCACCGGTGCAATTCAAGCCGCATCGCTCAAGACAAATTGACCGAACTACGATTTGAAATGCTTCCGCATCCATCAAGTTCCCTAATCTCGCTCCCTCGGAATATCATCTGTTCCCAAAACTGAAAACTATTTTGATGAACGGAAATTTAAGTAAAATGAAAAGGTCATGCAGAATAAGTACTCTGAGGGCCTCGAACTTGAGTGAACCACGAACTTGGAGAAACATTGGAACAAGTACGTTAAACTTTGAGGGAACTATGTCGAAAAATAAAGAACGTTGTAAGACTGAACTTGTTCTCTTTAATATCAAACCAAGCTACTTATCAAATCACTCTGGCCTACCTCTCTCACCATATTTTGGGATTAAGTCTTTGAATCTGTTCGATTCATTCTAGGACGTGCATACTTCGTTTTCCTTTTACCACCTTTTCGAGAATTTGGGTTTTGTCGATACTTGTTAAATGTTCTTGCTATTTTAGTCTGTAATCATGAAGTTGTTCTGTACCGAGTATAATTTCAATTGTTTACACAAATCATTTCTTATGTGATGCAATAAATGCAACCTCATTCCGTAGAAACCAGTATTTACAACTGAAGGTATACTACTATCATTTTGTAAAGTGTTAATTGTAATTCTTTTTTGAAATTGCATGGTGCTGTAAGAAAACAACCACACCTTCTTGTAAAGGTGTTAACGCTGTCATGGTTACAAGCAGTGTAAATAATTAAAACGAGTAGCTTGCTCAAGCCATGTATTGTTTTTTATTTCGGATCTCGCAGTTGTTTTTATCTCGAAAGATCGTACTTTTAATAGTATTTTTGTGAGTTTTCTCAATTATATTCTCTGCCCGGTAAATGTGAAAGGTGTACCGACCGCCCTTTGCAAACTTCTATTGTGGCCAGAGGCGAAACGACCATTAAGGCTATAAGGCTGGGTTAACACAAAATTAGTGTGATGAATTATAAACAAATTCGTTATTTTAACTTGATGTAGATAGCCGATCACCAGTAATATGGTCGAAGGCTCAAGCCATTAGTTGTTTTCTGTATTACTGTCATGGAGAGTGAAGGAAAGTCTTTCGTGAAGTTTTCGTTACTGTGTACACTAGCCTTAGTTGTAACACACGTGATTATATCTGCCTTCTTCTGGGATTTAGTACAATCAAACAAACACAAGGACCAGGGTTCAGACGATATCAATTTAAAATATAGTATCTCATGATGTATTGTGGTAATATAGAGTGATGTAATTATTTTATTTCAACAGTAAACACAATTTATTATAACTAATTGTTTTTAAAACTCATTCTAAAACTCCCTTAATCATATTTTAGTTTATGTGGGACCGTGGACCGTATAAGATTAGTAGCGCTTAAACAATAACGTTTTCCCCTCTATATTGTCAAATACAGCGGAATGATATGGTACTTATTAAATTAAAGATAGAGATGGTAAAAGGTCAAGAATTTATTTCAAGAGTGATCTATGTACATATACAGAAAAATAATCAGGTTTGAGCATATATACAAGCAGACTAAAGTCATGGAACATGAACTTTTATTTAATAATGTCTGAAATTAAATTTAATAATCACTTACATTAATGAGTAACAAATTCATAATTTCAAATAAGAAAAAATGTATAACTGATAAACCTATTTATCATAAATTATATTTTCTTATTAATTTTGACATCTGATATATCAGCTTACCTTATACAGTGCGATCAGTGATGCTTTCCCTCGCGGCGCGGGGCTTTTCCTATGAGTGAGCCGTTTGCCATGCCGTAGAGAGGGTAGCAAGCCTGCTTGCTTACTTGTTGACCTACTGACTGTCGCAATGCAGCTATTCCCGGGTGTGTGTTGTGTTGTTCGTTTCTTAATTCTACATTATACATACAGTGTATTATGCCTCATGTGTTTACAACGGCACAGCGTGTCTTGTGTACGATTGATGTGTGTTTACTCAGTTTTGAAAGAACCATAAAACCAATTTTTTAGCATACAGTTGATTCTGGTATTTATGTGAATACCATACTAACCCATTTTTTCAGAAAATCAACCGACAGGAATCGTGATGATTCACGTTTTCAATAGAACTCTGTCATTGCTCACATTTCACAATGTATTTCCAAAAATGTGTGGAGAATTAAAGCACCTCGCTTGATAATTTGGCAATGAGTCTCTAAAATTGGCTTGTGTATTGTTGTATGCTTCATTTGTTTTGTTGTTTTACCCTACC